>JAMPIV010015542.1:0-78702 GCA_024509875.1 Oreohelix idahoensis
GATGGAAGCGTAATGATTAAGATAATGGCCGGATGAAGAGAAAAAAAGGAATGATCAAATTATTCCTGGCTGAGTGGAGAGTAGAAAGAAACATTGGATTAACGAATAGGACGGATTTCGTCACAGGAGACTATTCTTTGATTAATTATCCTCTTTCATTATATCCCTGTTATTTTTTATGTTAGCTGTCCGTGATATTTTTAACATTCTTCTGTAAAACCACAAATCTGTGGCCTCTAGTGCTTTTCCTATTTCTTTACTAAGTTTCCATGACTCACTTCCGTATATTAAGATTGGTTATACATAACACAGAAGAATTATCTTTCTTACTTCCATTGACAAAGAGTTGTTGCATAAAATGATTTCCATCTTCTGGAATATTGCTTTGTCCTGGGCAATTCTAGTTCTCACACCTTAGACGTTTTGATTCGTGCTTGTGTACACGGGATAATGCGACGGTAGTCCCCTGTTGTTTCGGGCTAGTTTCTCTACGGCTGCCTTCGTGTAATTGATTTAAAGCAGACGTAAAGAAATACAACGGTTTACTGACATGGGGGATAAATCTTGACGGTCAATATATTTGACAGACTGACAGCGATATAATAAGCAAAAAATAATGTCCGTTGCTTACTTCAGTGCACCAGCTGGGGCAAGAAACTAGAACAGTAGAAAATAACCTTTTTTTAATAGCTTACTCTCAAATGTAACTGTTCCATCTTTGAGCTCTAAAAGTAGCCGACACCGCCATAGGTGCGGGGGTTGTGTTTGGCCAACATGCCCGTAGTCCAGGACGAACTGTGTGAACATATACTAAAACTATTTATAGGTGTTAAGTGGTTTAAACATGAAACTGGAGTGTATACATGCTCTCACCAATACAGACATTTTTAAATTCCAGTTGGCAATACGCGCAATTTCTTGCACTTTTGAAAGTCATATAACTGAGCCCATACAAGTTTTTTCTGATCCGTGACTTAACAGCATGTAATCTATATTTTGGAACATCTGTCGGTTTGTCCCCTACCCAAACAGGGGACTCAGCAATGTTTTGGTAATGAAACAATTCACACAACAATAAAACAAGATACCAAAATACAATAAACCCTCTCAAGAAAATAAAAATTAACACTTGGAAACTCCAAACACTAAATCAAATACACTGTAAATACTCAAGGGACAACAACAAAATGAAGCTACAGAATTCTGATATATTGTGGCAGATAAAGGGAACGAATAAGGAGAATTATAAATAGGAAGGTTCAGATAGAGTACAAAAAGGGGATGCGCGAACAATAATGCGCATGAAAGAGGTGAACGATAATCCAGTGAAGCACGCTTTTCTCAGCAGCAGTCCAGAGGCATGGGTAGTGTGCAGATGGCACGTACGCTAGTAGCCATGTTGAAGGCAGTACTCAAGTAGTTTAGGTGACGAATATTTCACGGACAAAAAATAGTTTGGGTAATGATTAACCCGAAATATTGAATAGTGAGAATTCTTGTCTAGAAGGAGAAACGGTGTGAGTTAGATTTTATTCAGAAAGGGAAAAGGTATGTAGAGTGAAATCTGATACATACATAGACAGTAGTCCTATTCTTCAATGATGAAAGGGAAAAGAACAACCCCGGAGAGGTCCGGTCTACCCATAGATAACCTAAATACAGAGAGGATATATATGTAACAACAATCTAAGAAATTGTAAGGAAGAAAGAACAGAAATAGAGACTATAGCACCTGAGTGATCATCTATGGTTAAAAGGTCAGAAGGTGTAGATTCGATACCGAACGAGAGAGAGAGAGTGAGGGAAGGAATAAATATTGAGAAAGAACTTACACATTGTATATTCTGTGATGGACCAGATGTGGAGGTCAGAGCAGACAGCAATGATCCTCTCACGTGTAAATAAACAGTATTTCAATTACTATGGTGTTATCTCATTACGTGCTCTGTGTGTGTGTGTGTGTGTGTGTGTGTGTGTGTGTGTGTGTGTGTGTGTGTGTGTGTGTGTGTGTGTGTGTGTGTGTGTGTGTGTGTGTGTGTGTGTGTGTGTGTGTGTGTGTGTGTGTGTGTGTGTGTGTGTGTGTGTGTGTGTGTGTGTGTGTGTGTGTGTGTGTGTGTGTGTGTGTGTGTGTGTGTGTGTGTGTGTGTGTGTGTGTGTGTGTGTGTGTGTGTGTGTGTGTGTGTGTGTGTGTGTGTGTGTGTGTGTGTGTGTGTGTGTGTGTGTGTGTGTGTGTGTGTGACTGTTATAATTATGCAGCATGTCAATGCTAACTAAAGAGGTAAAAAGGACCTGGGCAGACATTGCCACATAATATGATTCATGATATAGCGACCAGGCGGTCACAATATATCACTCCATGTACTACCATTTGTATATATATAAACAAATAAAACGGTATTGAATCAGTTCTACAAATTAACGGTACACAGTAAACAAGGGACGTTTCTGGTTTCACCCTTCGTCAGCCACAGTTACAAACAGGCAACAAGGACAAGAAATATAGACTATAGACACAACATTCACGTAATATATATTAACACAGATGAAGAGCAATAATAAAGCACGGAAACTACACAACCGATAAGAATTAATCAACATCCTTTGTAAATAGCTTTATGATGTAAATTACACAATACTGACAATAATATGACAATGAATACCTTAATTATACCCAAAGATTAGGTTGATCAGGGTAGTCTCTCTGCCAAGTCGGTGGATGAGTGAAGGCAAATGAAACTCGTCTTATGATATTCCGTTCTCTTCCCGTTTCTTTAAAATAATAATAGCAGACTTCAAATTGTAATCATGCTGTTGATTGGCTAGAAACTCTGAGACTAAGAGATGAGAAAACCATACAAAGAACAAAGTCAGTGGTGAGTTCAAGTAGCCAAGAAACCTCTTGACCATTCCGAGCTGATAATGATGATGCAGATTTGATGGAAATAAATGGGGAGGCAATCAGAGATTGCATGTCTCAGTTTATTTATCAAATTCTGCCGCTTGTCTGCTCTTACAGAAATATGTAGCAAGAATCTAAGGTGAATCGAAATGAATGTACTGCAGGTCAATAGCTATTTACCTGAAGCTCCTGGCATCCGACTAATGGTAGTCCTATAATTAAAGCTCAGAAACCATGTCAGTGGTTGTCTTCCATGAGATTTTCGGTCAGGCGTACCTGGCGATATTTGTGTTAACAAACTAACTCACAGAAAGTCACCTGTCATATAAAATGTCATCTGTCTTATACAAATAACAGAGAGATTTATGATCTGTATTCATATTATATCGCTACTACCCTACAGTCGTCCACTGTCGATTATAGGCCTTCAAAAAATGTAGGCCAAGCCTTCCTTCCTGTGCCATTCGCTCAAGTTCTTTCCATTCTTATTTATCCCTATCATTATCATCATCAACCTTCAGCTCCCTAAGGTGCATAGACTTCCTGTCACGTGACATCAGATCCCGGCCTTTCCGTGTCTTTGTCATTATTGTCATCTCTGTCTCCAGTTCTCTTCTCCATATGTTCTTTGTTCTCCCTCTGCCTTTCTGACTGTTGTGATTCCAGAACAAGGATTACATGGTAAGGCTACCAACAGGTTTGCCTTAATGTGTGTCCTATCATGGTAACGCTACGAACAGGTTTGCCTTAATGTGTGTCCTATCCATCTCCATCGTCTTCTTCTCATCTCTTGTTCCACTGGAACTTGTTTGTTTCTTGTTGTCAGTTCCACAATCAAATCATTCTATTTCATTTATGAAAGTCTGTAGATTTTTGGTTGATATTACTGTTGCTCTCCATGTTTGATAGCCATACAATAAGACTGACTTGACATTTGACTTGACATTTGACTTGACATTTGACTTGATATTTGACTTGACATTTGACTTGAAGATTCAGATTTTTGTGTTGCACTTCATTTCTTTTAATCTCCATATATTGCCGAATGCAATGAAAGATTCTCTAGCCTTGTGTACTGCTATTTTGAAATCACTGTATGTTCCTCTGTGTGTGTGTGTGTATGTGTGTGTTACCGGGGCCCAAACGGCGAGCAAATAATAGTAACACCGTAACCTACCATGCATGTCGTAAGAAGCGACTAAGGAGGGTTGGGCTTGAGATAGGCTACCCCATCTTGTAGAAAACTGTTAGCCACGGAAACTTCAACAACGAACATGGACAAGTCAACAAGGAAAAAACAACTCAGCCATTCAAGACAGGAGAAGGTCATCCGCTAAAGGAGGAATATAAGGAGCATGATCTAGTTCCAAATCCATTCTAAATGTGATTGTAGGTCCCCCTTTTGTGTTTTACCCGGGGGTTTCAGAAAAAGGACTTCCTTGTAAAGACATCAAGTGGTTTTCTCAATGTATGTCCATCGTCAGCACCTTTTTCTCAGCTCTTGTTCCGGCAGTACACCTCTTTCCATCAGTTCCACATTACGATCTTGTCATACCAATTCGATCTTTCTTTCAATCGGCTTTATCTAGACTGCGCCAGAAACCACCTTAATACTAGACCTTCGTCCATCTTGGAAAGTTTAGCTGAATTATCGGAATAACTTCCATGTGGACGATTTGTTAACGTTGTTGAAGTTTTTCCCGCAAATATGTCTGTGACGGTATTGCCTCATCTGCTTTGCAGTAGTGGTCCAACAGTGGCCAAAACTCAAGAGTATCTAATATGGGCATTCAAAGGTGTCTACCTTCGCACAAGATTACTCTTGGCAGAGATGTAGATAGAAGGGTAATGACACTTCTATCACAAGGGAGTGATCACAAGATATTCAAGTAAGCGATAACAATGCTGCGATTCTAGAATCTGCGGACAACTTTTGTGAAGAATTAAGCAATGATTAATCTTAGCTCGTTCAAGCCCCCACTTCTGATTTACTAAGTGGAATTCTTATTATTCTGGTATAGCTCTGTTTAGAGTGTGTGTAGTAAATTCCCTGAGACAAACATGCAGTACATTTAAAAGGATTAAGTCGAAGTTAAATTTGTAAAATTACAAATAACAAAATTTAACAATCTCTTAGGTTTTAACAGTTTGAAATAATTTGAATAGTTATGGATCAAGAAAAAGTTATCATCACGGTCGTGATGGGATGTAAATTTTTTACGACAAGTTCAAGTGGAGCATATATATTGAACTTAGCTGCCAATGACGGTTCTGCTCCTTCTGATGGGTTGGTTCTTTTCACACTGCTCACGCTCGTCGCTGGTCAAGGTTGTCGGGTGTAACTTGTTTCCCAGAAATGTCAGGTAGAGTTTACGAAAGTTGGTCCCTCGTCTTAAAGCATAGGCTCCTTGTCCCTTCTTGTTCCAGAGATAGTACTTTCTGCTGGTACCACCAATAACTATGATAAAGAATAGAAACGAAACGCTCTCCTGAGTATTGCGTTTTCCGATACATAGTTATGTGCCCCCCCCCCCTCTTCTATTCCACCATCCCATTTAACTTAGAATTTACGCTCGATGAGAAATAAATTTAATCCCTCGGGATAAAACTTCCTTTACATTTAAATTGAATAGCTTCTATAGTTACTTTATATTTAAATGAAAAGGTTAATAGTACAGATAGAATATGTTTACATTTACATTTCCACTGATTGAAAAGTGTTCACAATATAAATTGAATATGTTTTCATTTATGTTTACACTGATTTACAGTAAAAGCTTGAAACTTTCATTAATTTTAAAAGTGGATATGTTTTAATTTACATCTACACTTGTTGGAATGCTTGAAAACTTACATTAATTTTAAAGTGAATATGTTTACATTGACATTTACACTGCATTGAGACTGTAAGTATTATAATTAGAATGTACATCATTTCTTTCGTCTTTCTCTCCCTGCTCCATATGGAACCTGGGACTCTTTATGCGTTCAGTTCTCTTTAAGAAACTAGATACATGTGTGTGTGTGTTTGTGTGTGTTTTTGTGTGTATGTGTGTGTTAGTTCACATGTTAGTAATGAAATATAGAATGTAAAATCACAACTTACGCCAATCCTGGCTCACAGACTTTTTTGCTCAGCGGAATAAAAGGCACTGGCAGATGCCTTATTTCACGTGTACTTGGGGTCGTTAATGTTAACTTTAATTCACTCTCTGACTCCGTTTGTTTCCTTCAATTTCCTCAGACAGCGGCTTTCGTTATTACAGTGAAAGAGATTTCCTGAGCTGTTTTTGTTAGTCCGTTAAGATTCTCCAATAAAAGGGCCGGTCTGATAAAATGGAATCCTGATTCTAATTACTGGCAAGTCTGGTGTCTTTGCAAGCGTGAATCTCACAGCGTCTTAACACTGAAACGTGTCAGGTTATATTCACTGTCCTGCCCCCGCATCTGTTTGTGACGAAGCTAAGAAAGCGCCAATCGTTTCAAAGAAAATGTGGGGTGGGGTGGGGGCGATTTCAAAATATTCCTGACGTGGAAAAATTTTGAACATAATGTAGAGGTCAAGTCTTCCGTATATGCTCTGAAAACATCAGATCCCTGGCAGGCGAACTCACCAACACATCTGTAAACTCATACGACAAATGTGTTTCACTTTGTAACAAATTTATTACTTTATCAGAAAGTAATCTATTCGCAGACGGGTAATCTCGTTATCTGTCTCGCACTCTGGCCTTTATCAGCGATTTAAGCAACCATGCTTTCGATTGTAGGGCTAATCTGTAGCGGCCAAGATTTGGTACACAAGAATTTACCCTTGTCTGACGTTCAATATTACCTCCTTGCAAATGTGATGTGTTAATCATCAACAAGGAGTGTCAAATCTTTGAACAAGCAAACTCTGCAAACAGAAAGAAAAGGGTGCGACCATGGAAAATCACGCAAATAAAATCAGTACAAATATGTAACTGATTACTGCCGTAGTGAAAGAGAGATCGGAAAGAGGTCGCCCAAAAAATCCATCTCGTGACAATTTCCTTCAGGATGGGGTAACCGAACTCATGTTCAAAACTCCTAAATTGCCATTTACGACACGCCTGACACGGCATATCGTTACTTATTTTTGTTCCCGTGCCGACTCCTGGTAGCTCCTGATTCATATCGCATAAAGTAATGTCGTTTTATAAAGTAATGTCGTTTCATAAAGTAATGTCGTTTCGTGTGCATCAGAGGAAGAAGCTAAAATAAGCAGCTGAAGGCTGTCAACTCAGGGGCACATTACCACTGTCAGTTATGACTGAAGGGGCTATTACTTTGATGGAAGAAGATTAAAAAACGCATTGAATAA
Organism: Oreohelix idahoensis; assembly: GCA_024509875.1. Taxonomy (NCBI): domain Eukaryota; kingdom Metazoa; phylum Mollusca; class Gastropoda; order Stylommatophora; family Oreohelicidae; genus Oreohelix; species Oreohelix idahoensis. The sequence goes on from JAMPIV010015542.1 coordinate 7,245, forward strand.
ATAGCACAAGGTTTACGGCCAGTTTGGATTCATCTACTCTTAAATACATTCACATGTATTTTTGGACATGTCATGACATGAAAAATATGACATAATCTGGCAAAATACGAAAAATGCAATTGAAGAGAAGAAAAGGAAGACGGAGAGAAAGATAGATAGCTCTAGAAACTAACCAACGACAGGTAAACTAAAATAAGAAACGCGCCTTATTATGACAAACAACAAATTAAATTGCATACGTTACGGCAACAAGACCTTCGTCAGCGTCTAGCAAACCAAAACAGAAGATAAAAATCGAAATCTATGTTAAATATATGTCTTAAACTAAAAATAAAAACTGATATGAACAAAGTGGCCTCGTGAATAGATCCTGATATGAGGATATGTCAAAAGTAGTATGGTGTTTCAGAAGTGTTAGACACTGATCACATGATGTGGGAAGACACTGAAGACATAGAGGAATCAAGACATCAGATTTCCGGCTTTCTTGATGCTCTCTATTGTTTTCTAAATTTTTTTTTTCTCTTTGACGAAGAAGCTGTAGCCGTAACATTGGTGTAATAATTTAAGGGATTAGCCTTCTGGTGCGCAAAACTGGACATTGATTAGAATATTTAGTTGTGTGCACCGAAATAAAGCAAAGAATAAACGTGTATGTACGCTGGGTGTTACGTCATTGTGCACATCCGATACAGAGAAGTAAGTCGGATCGTTTGTATTCTATATTTATGTTCGCGGGAATAAAACTCTGATATGAAAACAGGATATCTTTGCGTCCTTTTGTATGACCATATTGAGTTTTACATGGAAGCGAGTGGATAGTCTAAATGGAGAGGAAATTATAAAGTACCGATGTTCAACGAAAGAAACTACATGTATGTGGAAGTCAGTGAGAGGAAATGGAAATATTGAATGTATATAACGTCTGCAGCATACACTATCACAACGCTTGTCAGCTTTGACAAATCTTTTGAGTACCATTGTCCTTGACTGTTCCTTGAGATCCAACTGTTTCAGTAGATCAAATAACGAACAGCCAGATGACCTACATCTATCTACAGCTAAGACTTTTATCGTGAATCCTTCATATCTCAAGTCTGTGACTACGTTATTATATTTGACTGCACTGAAAGCATGCCACTTCACAAATATGTGGAACTAATAGAATCAAGATATCTGGTCAAGACGTTGACGTTGGATAGACCGACCCACTATGAGTAAACTAGATAGCGTAACAAGGCCATCCTGTTTTGGAATTCCCAGAGTGAAAGAAATAGGAAACTGAAAAAACGGTATGGAGACAGAAATAGGAGACATCCACAGGGACCGCAGACATGTCAACAGTGAGAAATGCAGTCAGCGACCCATACTAGACTGCTTGCGTCAGGGTCAGCGACCCATAGCTTGACTGCTTGTGTCAGGGTCAGCGAACCAGAGCTGACCAAGACCCTACTCCACCTCCAAGTGGTGGTCCTGGAAACAGGCTGCATCACTGCAGTCTGGCTGAGTGAGTAGGGATCGAAGAGGGAAGGCTAACCCGGTCCCAAAAATGCCGTGCTGATGTCGGATGTGTCGGCCGAAAGGCGCAAATATCGCAGTTTCGCTGTAAACGGACACAACGCAACCAACGTCCTTTTCAGGACGAACGAAGAAGAAGAAGACATCCACGAACGGCATACAGAAGGCATGGAAAGAGACTAATAGGATGACACGGGACAGGAAAGCCTGGCGGGACGTTGTTAGAGGCCTATGCTCTGTCCAGGGCTTACGAGTAATTAATAAATGGATGGAGGGCACCCACATCTTCATCCTACAAAACACTATTCTAGCCTCACCACATGTTACTATGTGTGTCTATTTTTTTTCTTACTCTATTTAACCAGGTACAACCTCCCTGGTCTTATTTTAAACATCAGCTTCTCCCTCTGCCAAAATATAATAATTTGACTAATATTTCTTGTGACCAGGTCACGCGTCTGTCACGTGGCTATCCTGTCCTAAGCTTCACCGTATAATCTCATTTTACGTTCAATCGTTGTCTAAACGTCTTCTTCTTCTTTGATCCTTAGCCGCCGACCGTCAAAGCAGTCAGTGGTCATCACGCCTAGTGGCGTCTTGTAGGGCAACAACAAATTGATCCCACTTTGCTCGGTCGGTGGCCATCCTTCGTACAGTGCCCCAACTCTGGTTCATTCTTTGCATCTCAGCCTCCACAGTCCTCCGCCAGGTTGTTGTTGGTCGGCCTCTCTTTCGTTTTCCTTCAGGGGTCCAAAGCATAGCTGTTCTTGTGATGGCATCGGGGTCTCTTCTGAGGACATGGCCAACCCAGCTCCAGCGTCTGCCAGCTATGATGGTGTGCATGTCCTCTTGCTTGCACAGAGTAAGCAGATCTTGGTTGGTGATGGTATTCGGCCAAAAGATTCGGTGAATTTTTCTTAGGCATGTTGTGCGAAAAGAGGACAATTTCGACATTTCCTTCTCTGTAACTCTCCAGCATTCCGCACCATAGAGAGCACAGAAAGCACACAGCTCTGATATAATCTTAATTTTGTGCTTGTGCTGTATTGAGAGGACTTCCAGATGTTGTTTAGGCTAAAAAAAAGGCTGTTCTTGCCTTATTCATTCTGATGTTGATGTCTTTGCCTGCCCCGCCGTCTGGTGTTACTATGCATCCTAGGTATGTGAAGGTGTCTGTCTGTACCAGTTGCTGATTCCTTACTGGTATGGGCTCAGGGTTGCTCACATTGAGCGTCATGACCTCTGACTTCTTTAAATTGATGTTCAAGCCCACCTGCTGGCTAAACTTATTAAGTCTGTCCGTTTTTTCCTGGATGTGGTGATGTGAATGTGCTAGTAGTGCAATGTCATCTGCATATTCCAGATCTTCCAATGTAGAAAATGTAGTCCATCTTATTCCTCTTGGACTGCCCTCTGTTGTCTGGCGCATCACCCAGTCTATGACTGTTAAAAATAGAGTGGTTGATAAGGGGCATCCCTGTCGTACTCCTGTCTTCACCTCAAAGGTTAGGTTGCTCTGCTCAACACTACACGTAAAGTTGGCATAGAGGCTTTTTATGATTGACACTATGGAGCTAAACGTCTAATACCACAATTTTTACATTGGATTGCTGCTCTGTTGTGACAGACCGGCTAATACATTTTACGTTTCTGAGGAAGACGTGCAAGTCTAGCTAAAGCCAATCTTTTTATGTCCTGTCCAAAATCTCTACACATTGAAATTTTGAAATGTTATGTAACTTCATTTTCTTGAGGCTGTACAATTTATTTTGTGAAAGACTTGACAATTCTCACGACTTACGACCATTCTTACTACTCCTGTGACAGCTTTCAAATAAAAGAGACTGGAGGAAAGCAGACGACTTAAATAGCTCGCGCTTGTCTGATCTGGAAGTTCAGAAAAACAGCCTGACCTTTGCTTGTTGAGAATGAATCTACTTAACTGATTAACTGTCCAAGAAAGCGTCTAAAACGGCGATACGTAAAGCGGCCTACAATGTTTAGTGTTGCTTTTATTTTATTATTATTATTATTTATTTTTTTTTTTTTGGGGGGGGGGGGGGGGGAGGCGGTGGGAGCTCGTTACGAAGTTACTAGGTCATTTTTAGGTTAATATTAATGCCCGTTTACTGCGCCATCAACGAGACATTTTTTTCTCTTTATGCGACAACAGTTGCTGCTCCTACCACGTTAATCGTCGTAGTCTTTAGTCTTCTGTCGGCCAACAATTACGTTCATAATACAATTATATAATATATATATATTTATATATATATATATATATATATATATATATATATATATATATATATATATATATATATATATATATATATATATATATATATATATATATATATAATATATATATATATATATATATATATAAACAAATAAAACGAAAATGTATTAAAAATAAGAATATCCCATTCAGTCATAATTTGACTATGGGAATGCGCCCCTGAGGTAACAGCCCTCAGCTGTTTATTTTCATTTCGACGTTGTCTCCTCTCTTCTGCTTGTTGTGTGAGCTGCTTTTCGCCCAATCTGAGGTGGCGCCGTACATAGCATCCTGACACGTTTCCTGGATTTATGTTCCAGTGCCCTGATGTCTCTATTGCACACATCATTGAATCTCAGCTGCGGTCGCCCAGCTGTTCTTTTTACATCTTCCAGTTGTCTGTAAAAGATATCTTTCGGGATGCGAGCATCTTCCATGCGGCGCACATGACCAGCGTAGGTTGCGCTGTCTAAGCAGTGTATACATGCTGTGAAGGCCAGCACGTTATAAGACCTCGACATTTGTCACTTTATCTTTCCTCTCCAGGGCGCGAGCTTGGGCACAGTTATGTGGAGATCAAGCTGTCGCCCATGCAGCATGTTCCCCTCTCCACGCAGCCGGTAGGTCAAAAGGAACGGCAGTAGCCGATACAGTTTGGTACCAGCCACATCGCAGGAGTTGCCAGAAAATGTCGAATCAACATTAGACTGCCAAATGAACTCTCTCCGGATTTATCCTCATGGTTTCCTCACGAAGCCTTTCACATAAACGGATATTCCCGCAAGGCAGCGGTGGTTTGAATTCAGAGTTTTACCTTCCCTTAGATAGGCTACCAACTAAGGGTCACGAGCCCTATCTGCCCGAAGCAGCTGGTTTTAAAGCGCTAGGGACTCGCCATCGCCCCTTCTCCCGTTAGTGGAAACAGTTCTGCCGGGCTCAAATTGAGCCACGCATGAAGGCCGGGAGCTGGGCTTGGTTGTCAGAGGCTATCTGAGGCGCGTGCCATAGAAGTATTTATCTGCAGTGAGAGTTTATCATCACTTCATCACTACAACTTCCGGCTATAACACCCTTTGGAATCTATATATATAGATAGATATATGTATATGTATCATCATTGTCTCTTTTCCCTTCATGGAGCTTAGAAAGACCCCTTCAGCCGGTTCTCTTCAGAAAGCTAGTCCTAAAGCTAGTCCTAAAGCTAGTCCTAAAGCTAGTCATGTATTCTTGTAGCGATAGTATCTGTAGAAATTTGTTAGACATGATGACGTTGCCATCCACAAGCACAACCTCGCATTGTGAAGATATGACTTACGACAACCTCTTATGACATGACTTACGACAACCTTATGTGACATGACTTACGAAAACCTCTTATGACATGACTTACGACAACCTCTTATGACATGACTTACGACAACCTCTTATGACATGACTTACGACAACCTCTTATGACATGACTTATGACATGACTGAGTAAGCAGTAACCCTACTCTTTCTTTGCCTCTTCTGGAACCCCTCTCCCTCATTCCCCACCCCAGGGAACTTCCCATGGCATATGAGGTACGATGTGAAAATTCGAGACGACTCTATACAGACATCTGCCGGGTTTTCATCATCGTTAGTCAAAGTTATTCTTTTGTCTTTAGACACTCTCATGTTATTATTGCTAATTCGAGAAACAGTTCTAACTTGATGCTTCGTCTGGGTGTATGTCACTTGTGATTATTTGTTTGTCCACAAGATTCGCTAACGAACGCTATATCAAAGCACAGCCACTTGACCAATATTTCATCACATCAGTGTTGTCAGCTCAAGTCGATGGACTCGGATTTGGGACGGACTTAATTAAATCTGAGCAACGACTCGACAAATTAGCTAGGTTTTTTTCTTTTAATTAGCGCCTCGACTCAACCCAGGATTTGGCAATTCTGCGAACCAAATGCGCCGTCTTCATTCATAACGCACTTACACGGAGAAACTTAAAATGACTTTGTTTTAATCAATAAAATATTTGTGTCAAGAGAGTTTGATCAAATGAAAGTAGCCAGTAAATAAATACTTCAAATAGATATTCTTATATTTCATTTTATTTATAGTGATTGGTGTGACGGTTGAAATAAAAGCGATTGTTACTGTCAAGAGTTTTAGATAAAATATGAGACTCGACTTGAAAGTTACTGTTAAGGACTTAAAACTTGTACTTGACACTTAAAACTTGCAGTAAGAAACTTCAGTCTCGACTTGAGAGTTGTACTTGAGACTTCAGACGTATACAAAGAGAACTGACTTTCGCTTGAGACGTACTGAGAGACTTGTACTAAGAAACTTGAGTCTCGACTTGAGACTAGTACTTGAGACTTGTACTAAGAGACTTGAGTTTCGCTTGAGACTTATACTAAGAGACTTGAGTCTCGATTTGAGACTAGTACCTGAGACTTGACAATTGTACTAAGAAACTTGAGTCTCGACTTGAGACTTGTACTAAGTGTCGTAGATTTTTGATAGGGGAATTAAGACTTGGGTTGGTCATTTCTGAATAGATTTGAATGGGTGATAGCCACAGTGAGAGATAATAGTAGAAATAGATTTCCACGAGTGGGATGGTAGACTGTGATAGAGGCTGTCTCTGAAATCGAGAAATCTTCTCTCTTTCACCTATCTTCTACGACAGATTTAGAGGAGTCAGACAGTCATATATATATATATATATATAGATATGTGTGTGTGTGTGTGTTTAGACTGTCTGACTCCTCTAAATCTGTCGTAGAAGATAGGTGAAAGAGAGAAGATTTCTCGATTTCAGAGACAGCCTCTATCACAGTCTACCATCCCACTCGTGGAAATCTATTTCTACTATTATCTCTCACTGTGGCTATCACCCATTCAAATCTATTCAGAAGGGACCAACCCAAGTCTTAATTCCCCTATCAAAAATCTACGACACTTAGTACAAGTCTCAAGTCGAGAATAATGCATAATAATATATTATATATATTACATATATATATATTCTATCCACTCACGTGCACGCACATACAAGACGACAGTTAGACGTACAGACGTGGGAAAACTATAACAAATAATTATATAGATATTCTAGAACGAGCTGACCAACACGCTGATTAAGTTTAAGGGCAGTTTTAATTATCATCTAAAATCCCACCACAACACATAAAATTACATCAAAGCATATACAAATAGTCATAAAAATCAAGGAATTTCTACAAGAAAATGATAGACCCACAGTTATGATCTTCCCTCGATGTTTAGCCCACAGTCCCGTCAGGAGAACGATGATAGCCCAAAGAGTCACAGATACATATGATTTGGGTCTAATATTTTTGTGATGAATTTACCGTGATACAACGTTAAAATATCTCCAAATATAAAGATAAAATGTAGGGATAAAAATAATGCGTAAGTTACTAGGAGACATGCTCGCCCATGCCCGAATTTCCTACCGCCATTTAAACTAACTAGTTAGACGTGCAGACGAAACGGTTTACCCTTTGTAGACGGGAGGGAAACGGAGATAAAAAAAGGAAAAATATGACTGAACACGTGTTTGAATCTGGAAAGGCTAAAAGACGCAATTGGTAGTAAAAGAAAAAAAATTCACGTCACTAGTTGACACAATGTAAGGAAATGGACAAAAAAAAAGACCTTAGCTCTTATTCGAAACAGTCATTTCTTGGATATTTTACGATGCTTGGTCGTTTTATTTGAATTCAGCGGCAAACGCCATAGAGAAGGTTCGCGAACAAATTTCAAAAAAATAAACTTGAGAAAAAATATGTTTTTTCTTAATAATAGAGTTATGAATATAAAACCTAGCTAGTTTGATAGCCCATCTTAAGCAGAGAACTAATATACTTTAAATTATACAGACGGATAGATAACAAGGAAGATATTGACAAAAGACTGTAATGTTCATATCAGACTAGCGACTGTACTGTTCACTAAAGTTTCAAATTTTCGTCCTTGAGACACGCAAATGCAAAAATCAAGCTGTAATGAAAGAGAGGGGGAAGGTGGAGAATTGTGGCTAAAAATAACTTAGGAGGCAGATTTGTGTAGGGTATTGCATGTAGAACCAAGTGTGTTTTTGTGAAAAACCAAGTAGAGACAGACGGACCAACAGACAATAATACATACTTGACTGAGATCTGACTGAAATTTGACTTTTGGTTGTAGATTTGAAAAAGTTGGGGGGGGGGGGGGGAAGTCTGGGACTGGGCAAATGTACTCATATAAGCGGGCCAGAGATCCGCATTTTTGCCATTTGATACAATTCTCCCCCGGGCCACAGCCGCTTATTGCCTGTGGTGTTTTTCCCAGAAGATATTACATACATTTAGTGGGACCATTCGCCATCATATAGCCAGCAGCTCAGCTGAGTTTTGCTAGCAATTAACTGTGTTCTCAAATTCTGAATCTGAATTGTGAGTTTTCTGTTGTGGCACTAGGGTAGTGCCACATAAGTAATCAAGATTTACACAAGCAGATGTGTGTGCAGCCAAACAGTGTGTCGGTGCAGTCTAGCATTGTATTCTAGCTACCGAGAGGAGTGGGCCACCGGAATCCAGCATCAGATCTTCACAGACAAGATGAGTGATTAGTGGCCTGCTGAGGATTCACCATACTCCTAAAGATTTATAAATATTTCCCCATCACAATTATACTGAATTTTGGGAAAGATACATTTATTACAGTTTATAAGACAATGGACAAAGCTTGTTCTAGTCACAGAGTGGGTGTGATGACACCACCCCAACAGCACATCCAGTAATAGTTTCCCAGAGACATTAAAAATATAATTAATATTAACCAAGTCTTATAAATTACTTATGTACACACATTCCATTTTATTATGCCATATATTTATGCATTCCATTTATAACTCCATAACATTTCATATGTTCTGACCACCCCCCCCCCCCCCCCCCCCCCCCACCCCCCCCCCCCCCCCCCCCCTCCCCCCCCCCCACCCCCCCCCCCCCCCCCCCCCCCCAAATAAAAACATTGGTTCAGAACAAATAAATTTAGAAAAAAATTTTAATATTTAAACTAAAACAGTCTGAGTTAGTTCAGTGTTATAAATTTTATTAAGATTATTAGACTTATCAATTATCTGTGTGTGTTTGTATATTCTACTACAACACATTACATTTCAGTACCCTAGACTTTTTAACGTAGCTACATTCATAATAGTAAAAGAGATATGTTTGAGGTCGTAAGTGGTAGTAAGAAGGGCCTTCTGTAATTCACATCTACATTTATCTCAGGAGCCTTCACAGCTGACCTCATACATTACACTAGGTAACACAACAACCATACAGTACCATCAAAAACCACTACAAATATTGGGGTCTTGTCCAGGGATATTTAGTTTATCATAAATATTAGAATCTCCTGGTGGGAGAATTAAACCAGTGGGGACAGATTGTATAAATTTAAAAAGTGTCCCTTAAAATAAAAGGGGAAAATAAAAGTTGGTGAATCTTCACAGCCAGTGGTAATTAATTAATTAATTAGAATTACCTTGGCCATTATATATAAGTAGAATTGCTTTAGTCATTAATTAGTTAGATTTACCTTGGTCATTGTTATTTTGTATGATGGCTGACCTGGCAAAATTTAGATCAGCTGCTGTGCTAACGGCGAGGGAGATGAACATGGAGGGTCAGGTTTTAATTCAGTATGTAACTTCTGAATGTGACAAGTATATTGAAAGGGAAGATAGGAGGTTAGCTGAAGAGAAGAGGTTACAAATTGAGGCTGATAAAGAACTTAAGAGGTTGCAGATTGAGGCTGACAAAGAGGCAAAAGCATTGGAGGCAGATAGGGAGAGAAGAAAAAACGACAGCAAAGGGAGGCAGAAGATAAAAGGTTGAGGCCGAAAGGGAGGCAGAAGATAGAAGGTTACAAAGGGAGCACGAATTACGACTAAGGGAGCTGGAATTACAAGGCCATGCTCCTGAAAATGGTGCCAGCCCTTTTGCCTCAGATGCTACGCCTAGTCAGGGAGCCTCAACCTCAGCTATGGGGTTTCATTTAGACCATTTTGTTGAGAAAGACGATGACATCGAGGGGTACCTCAGTAGATTTGAATTATTAGCTACTACATATGGGTTAGAGAGAGAGAGGTGGAGTCTAAAGTTATCACAGGGACTGAGAGGTACTTCTTATGAAGTCTTTGCTAAAATGAATAGAGAAGACCAAGACAATTATGACATGTTAAAGCAGGCTTTGTTATTAAGGTACGAGAAGAATGGTGAATTTTATCGTAAGAAATATAGAAATGCCAAACTGTTGTCTGGGGAGACATACCACCAATTCTCTGCCAGACTGGAAACCTATTTGGAGAAATGGACTGCTCTGGGGAAGACCCAAGATCTTAAAGAGATGATCATGATAGAGCAATTAAGAGAGTCCATGGCTCCAGACTTGAGAAAAATTTTCATGGAACAAGGTGCAGAGAGGTTGGGGGAGGTTTTAAATGTCGCTGAGAGGTATCAGGCAGCCCAGGCAGAGGTAAGTGGCACTAAAAAGAAGCACATAGAAAATTTTAAAGCTCCACAGCAATTTAATAAATTTGATAACAGAGAACAGGGTAATAAAGGCAGGACAAACTTTGATAGGCCAAGAAATGACTATCGTGACAGAAACTCACAGTTCAATGACCAAAAATATAATGAAAGAAAACCGTTTAACCAAGGAAAAAGATGGTGCAAATGGTGTAAGAAAGACAACCATAACACCGAATTTTGTAGAAGGAAACCTTCAAACATTGCTGCAATGAAGTCGGGGACTCAAAGATTAAAGGTTAATCCTAATGGACAGCAGGAACCTTATCACCCCCCAGTTTGTGAGGATGTTATTTGTAATGGGGTCACCATAAGGTGCCTTTATGATACAGGTTTGGATTATGATTCAGTTGTGAAGTCTAGCCTAGTGGACCCAAGTCAGTATACCACAGAAACAGTGGAAATAAAAGGGGCGACTAAGGACATACCACTCATGACACTTCCCATCGCAAGGATAACGGTGAAAACTCGCTATGTGGAAGGAGAAATCAGAGCAGCAGTGATAGATGAACCAATCTACCCTCTGATATTGGGGTGTAGGTACGTCTTCTTGGGGAATCCCGAGAGACCTGTGATCATGGCGACAGTGCAGACCAGGTCACAGAAAAAGGAGGAAGAAGGTGAACCTATAAATGCTCATCCAGAGGAGATGAGGAAGGCGCAGGCTGAGGATAGGACACTCAAGCCATGTTTTAAAAAATTGCCCAAATGCCACACACCTCCAAGCAAGGGAGAGTACTTTATGAAGAACAAACTATTATACAGGAAGGCCGGAACTGGAACAAATGGTCACAACCAGCTGGTTCTTCCCACTTCATATAGGGATAAAGTGATGGAACTCGGGCATGCGATTCCCTTCAGTGGTCACATGGGGATCAGCGCCACAGGACAGCGTATAGCTTGTCATTACTTCTGGCCAGGGATAACGGAGGATATAAAAAGATATGTCAAATCCTGTCCAGAATGTCAAAGGGTAGCTCCAAAGCATTGGACTGCTCCTGCAACTCTAGGGGAAATGCCCATAGTGGGAACACCTTTTGAGAGGGTTGCAGTGGATATTGTGGGACCTCTCACTCGGACCAAGAGGAGGAACAGTTACATCCTTACTCTGGTGGACACTTGTTCTATGTGGGGAGAGGCGGTAGCCCTGCCATCAATTGATTCAAAACATGTAGCAGAGGCACTACTTACAATATTCACAAGATTAGGATTCCCGCATCAAATCTTGACTGATAATGGCTCACAGTTCAAGGGGAAACTAACGGAAGAAGTTTTTAAGCTATTTCAAGCCAGACACTTTCATTGTAGTCCGTACCATCCACAAGGGAACGGCCAGGTAGAGAGGTTCAATGGGACTCTCATTTCTATCCTGAGGAAGCTGGCACACGAAAAACCGGATCTGTGGGATCAAATTCTGCCCGCCGCGTTGTTTGCGTATCGGGAGGTACCACATAGTTCAACCGGGATGGCTCCCGCAACTCTGCTATTTGGGAGGCCAATAAAAGGTCCATTGGAAGCCTTATTAAGGACCTGGACAGATGAGAAGGCAGAAGAGACTGTTACCTCATCGTATCAATATGTGAACGAACTGACCACTCGTCTGAAAGCTGGATGGAAACTGGCAAATGATAATTTGAGACAAGCCAGGAAGAAACATGCAGCATATTTTAATAGGAAGGCAAAGGACAGAGAACTAGCTGTGGGAGAGAAGGTGCTTCTTCTACTACCCGGCAGCCAGAATAAATTACAAATTGGATGGCAAGGTCCATATACGGTTCTAGAGAAGGTGTCTAGAACAAACTATAAAATTGACAAAAAGGGGAAGGAGAAAGTTTATCATGTAAACCTTTTAAAGAAGTATCTGGACAGACCACTCCAGGAAAGCACCCCCTTACTGACCTTGGCTATCGCAACTCAAATGCAAAAGGAACCACTCACCTCACATGAATACCCATTACATCCTTGTGAAACAGCCGCACAGGTAAAAGTCAGTAAGCACCTGACTAAAAATCAGAGGGAGAGAGTTCAACAGGTTCTGGAGGAACATACAGATGTATTAACAGATAAACCAGGACATACAAATTTGCTACAGTATGACATGAAACTGGTAGACTCAAACCCAATCTGTATGAGAGCCTATTCTATTCCGTTCGCGAAGGAGAAGGCATTGAAAGAAGAAATAGATTATTTGTTGAAGGAGGGGATTATTTCACACAGTGAATCATCTTTTAGCTCCAGTGTAGTTTTGTTGAGGAAACCGTCTGGGGAACATAGACTGTGCATAGATTACAGGAAACTGAATGCTGTCACAGAAGGACAAGTGGATCCATTACCAGACACAAAACAGTTATTTGCCAGATTAAACAAGGCAAAATACTTTTCAAAGGTGGATCTTAGTAAAGGCTATTACCAGATTCCAGTGAAGCCTGAAGTGAGACCTTATTTAGCTTTTAGCACCTCGGAAGGACATTATGAATTCAACATGCTACCATTCGGATTGAAAAAATGCTCCGAGTGTATTTTCAAGGATGATGCGCAAATTGTTGGATCCCCTGAATAACCCATGTATCACGAATTTCATGGATGATATTCTCGTCGCCACAGAGACATTTGAAGAACACATTAACTCTCTAAAAATGTTATTTGATAGGCTTAGGGAGGCGAACTTAACTGCTAGACCAACAAAATGTTGTATTGGATGCAAAGAGTTGGAATTCTTGGGACACACTGTATATCAGGGTAACATGACCCCTGACCCCAAGAACTTGGAAAAACTGCAGAGAGCACCTAGACCACAAAAAAGGACGTGCGATCATTCGTGTCGTTATGTGGATTTTACCAAAAATATATCAAAAATTTTAACTCTATTTGTGCTCCTCTGACTGATCTGACTCGCAAGGGACATCCAGATAAAATAGTTTGGACTGCGCAATGTGAATTGGCTTTTCAAGAGTTAAAGGAAAAACTCACTAGCAAGCCTATTCTCAAATTGCCTGATTTGACACAGGACTTCGTGGTGAGAACAGATGCAAGTAATGTAGGCCTCGGGGCGGCTCTGTTGCAAAGGTCATCTTCACCCGATGGGGAACTGAACCCAGTCGCTTATGCAAGCCGCAAATTGAATAAAGCGGAGCAAGGATATTCCACAAGCGAAAAAGAATGTTTAGCGTTAATCTGGGCAATAAAAAAGTTTCAAATCTATCTGTATGGTAGGACTTTTGTGGTCCAGACGGATCATCAGCCCCTGGTGTTCTTATCTCAGGCTAAGCATGAAAATGCTAGATTGTTGAGATGGTCTTTATTATTGCAACCTTATCAGTTTAGTATTGAGTATATCCCAGGGTCATTGAATGTCGGTGCAGATTTCCTCAGTCGGCACCCCTGTGATCAAAATTAGAGTAGTGGTAGGCGTGAGGAGTAATTTTATCTATGTGTATCACTGGTTTTGGAACTTGCCGTAGTGCATGTTTTCAGGTGGGGAGATGTGTGATGAATTTACCGTGATACAACGTTAAAATATCTCCAAATATAAAGATAAAATGTAGGGATAAAAATAATGCGTAAGATACTAGGAGACATGCTCGCCCATGCCCGCATTTCCTACCGCCATTTAAACTAACTAGTTAGACGTGCAGACGAAACGGTTTACCCTTTGTAGACGGGAGGGAAACGGAGATCAAAAAAGGAAAAATATGACTGAACACGTGTTTGAATCTAGAAAGGCAAAAAGACGCAATTGGTAGTAAAAGAAAAAAAATTCACGTCACTAGTTGACACAATGTAAGGAAATGGACAAAAAAGACCTTTACTCTTATTCGAAACAGTCATTTCTTGGACATTTTTCTATACTTGGTCGTTTTATTTGAATTCAGCGGCAAACGCCGTAGAGAAGGTTCGCGAACAAATTTCAAAAAAATAAACTTGAGAAAAAATATGTTTTTTCTTAATAATAGAGTTATGAATATAAAACCTAGCTAGTTTGATAGCCCATCTTAAGCAGAGAACTAATATACTTTAAATTATATAGACGGATAGATAACAAGGAAGATATTGACAAAAGACTGTATTGTTCATATCAGACTAGCGACTGTACTGTCCATACTTTCACTAAAGTTTCAAATTTTCGTCCTTGAGACACGCAAATGCAAAAATCAAGCTGTAATGAAAGAGAGGGGGAAGGTGGAGAATTGTGGCTAAAAATAACTTAGGAGGCAGATTTGTGTAGGGTATTGCATGTAGAACCAAGTGTGTTTTTGTGAAAAACCAAGTAGAGACAGACGGACCAACAGACAATAATACATACTTGACTGAGATCTGACTGAAATTTGACTTTTGGTTGTAGATTTGAAAAAGTTGGGGGGGGGGGGGGGGGGGGGGAGAGCGTCTGTGATTGGGCAAATGTAATCATATTAGCGGGACAGAGATGCGCATTTTTGCCATTTGATACAATTCTGTCCAGGGACACAGTCGATTATTGCCTGTGGTGTTTTTCCCAGAAGATATTACATACATTTAGTGGGACGCCATCATATAGCCAGCAGCTCAGCTGATTTTGCTAGCAATTAACTGTGTTCTCAATTCTGAATTCTGAATTGTGAGTTTCTGTTGTGGCACTAGGGTAGTGCCACATAAGTAATCAAGATTACACAAGCAGATGTGTGTGCAGCCAAACAGTGTGTCGGTGCAGTCTAGCATTGTATTCTAGCTACCGAGAGGAGTGGGCCACCGGAATCCAGCATCAGATCTTCACAGACAAGATGAGTGATTAGTGGCCTGCTGAGGATTCACCATACTCCTAAAGATTTATAAATATTTCCCCATCACAATTATACAGAATTTTGGGAAAGATACATTTATTACAGTTTATAAGACAATGGACAAAGCTTGTTCTAGTCACAGAGTGGGTGTGATGACACCACCCCAACAGCACATCCAGTAATAGTTTCCCAGAGACCTTAAAAATATAATTAATATTAACCAAGTCTTATAAATTACTTATGTACACACATTCCATTTTATTATGCCATATATTTATGCATTCCATTTATAACTCCATAACATTTCATATGTTCTGACCAAAATAAAACATTGGTTCAGAACAAATAAATTTAGAAAAAAAATTTAATATTTAAACTAAAACAGTCTGAGTTAGTTCAGTGTGTTATAAATTTTATTAAGATTATTAGACTTATCAATTATCTGTGTGTGTTTGTATATTCTACTACACCACATTACATTTCAGTACCCTAGACTTTTTAACGTAGCTACATTCATAATAGTAAAAGAGATATGTTTGAGGTCGCAAGTGGTAGTAAGAAGGGTCTTCTGTAATTCACATCTACATTTATCTCAGGAGCCTTCACAGCTGACCTCATACATTACACTAGGTAACACAACAACCATACAGTACCATCAAAAACCACTACAATTTTCCCCTTTTGAAGGTATGAACTGACTTTGATAGCAGTATCTATTCTAAGGAAAAATATAGTTTAGCAACAAAATCTTGCATAAGGAAAGTTACAAAGTGAGTGAATCAAACGAGGAACATCCTTCAGTCTACTTTCACTCAGTTCTTTCATCAGGCCCTTACTCACACAACCTTACCTACAATCGTGCTGTGGTTCGCCGTCTGGCGCAAGCCTTAGTGTACACTTCGTTTAATCTGTCTATCTGTGGATGAAGCGGATACCCAGCTCTGCAGATATTGGTTTCATTCAACGTGTCCGGGGAGCGTCCACTTCAGGTGATCGTTCTTTCTTTACAGATTTAAGTTAATGTCACTTATTCACGAGGTAAGAGTTTGGGTTTCAGCGGGCACACAGTGTCAGAACACGAGGTTTCCCTTAATTAGGAAGATGACCGGTGGACAACTTCTCTCAACACATAATCTTGGTTCACCACACACTTGGTCAAATAATGTCGGAAAAGTTAATGTTTTTTTTTTTACTTTCTTCAGCAATTATTCTCGCCACAATGCAGCATGTACATTAGAGTTTGTGAGGAAATATGATCTGGCTCAAAGGCCCAGTATAAGCATTTATTCTTTTAAAAAAAACCCGTTAGTGGGATTGGTATTCTGTCTATCTCTGAAGGCACACGCCCTGTCAGACAGGTGTTACTTGAAAAACCCACGTGGTTAAAGATATAAAATGTTTATGTTTCTCACAGGTTTGTCTCTGTACTAAACGCCGGCAAAGTTTGGGTTACCCCAGTATTCACTGAATAAAGAAAAAAAACATATGAAATATTTTACATATTATGTACTCAATATAACTTACATTTTGAACTGCAAGCGTAGACCTTGACTTGACGTTTAAACTTTCCCGTGAAATATGTTATATATAAAAATCAATCATCATGAATTAGGAATACATACGTATTCCGTCAACACTCATGAGGCATCTAGCATTTATAAGTTAGTTTAGAAAGATTATTCTCGTCTGATTATTTAGCAGTAAATTAAATTCATTATAGCTACATGATTTTAAGCTAGAAATTATAATTTATTCTGTTTTTCCACTGTAACTCGTCGACTAGAGAATATAACAGACTTATAAATTAATCACTCTGCACAAAAGAAAATAGTAGGATAAAATAGGCGATTTAACACTTAATCACTCACAAAATATTAGATACTTAATGTAATATTTACCTCAACACAGAACTACGGTATCACAACGAAACTAAGAGATTTCACTTATAAGTTTAAGTATCTAGAACGAAGTGACCACGTCTACTGCAAATGGAGAATGAGTAAAGTCAAGTTTCAAACTCTGGTTAATATCTTAAACCAGACAAAAGCTCCTACTATTTCCAAAAATCCGATCTCTCCCCTCTCCTAACACCTACGTTAGCTTAGACGCATGCCGTAACTGCCACCAGTGCGTCTTCACACCTCCATCTAACTATCTGAACGTGAGCGCGCGTGTCAGAGGCGAAATGCCAGATACTCTGTCTGCTCTGAGCGAGCATGGCTGGCGCGATTCACATCTCCGTCTAACTATCGGACAGTGAGCGCTCATGTCAGATGCGAATGTCAGACGACCCGTCTCCATTGCAGAGGGCAATTTCACTCTTCGCCGGGAGCTAGCCTGACGAAAAACTCTCGTGACAGCTGCAAATGTAGATAGTTTGTCTGCTCATCATGTCTGATAGACTGAAATCCCACCTAAAATTATCTCGTGCAAGGGACTGACACGTTAGGTAATCTACTGCGTTTCTAAATGAGAAAACGAAACCAGGCGAAAGTCTGAATGGGAAAATAGTAATGTTTATAGTCGCAAACGTACGAATGCGAAAAACACAGGAAAAGGATAAAGAGTGATAATAAAATAGAGGACACGGGTAGAAAAAAGAAGAGAATATAGAAAATGTATAGATAATAAAACTCTCTGTGACACTAAGAAACTTGAGTCTCGCTTGAGACGTATTAAAAGACTTGAGTCTCGCTTGAGACTTGTACTGAAAGACTTGAGTCTCGATTGAGACTTGTACTAAACGACTTGAGTCTCGCTTGAGACTTGTACTAAAAGACTTGAGTCTCGTTTGAGGCTTGTTAGAAAAGACTTGAAGTCAAAACCCCACAATCTCAGTATGACTTCAATCCGTACTTCCTGCATAGATATCAACTACATTCGTCACCCCATTGTACTCCGGAAGAAAAATAATATTAAAAAAAACTAGAAAACTGGGCTAATAAAAAGATGATTAATACATGTAATTTCTCCAGGTCATTGTGTCCCATGCGGATTTTCTGACATGGAATATAATTTAGGTCCCCGCTGTTCTGTTGTTATTTTTAGACATAAAAAAGCCGATTATGACAAAATGTCTCAGTGAGTGTAAACGCCATTGCCATCTGAGGTTGATTATTATTGTTCTTTTTTCTCTCATCACTGTTGTTTACTTTTTCCATCTGCTTGTATCGCCCATTTGTTGTTTATTTCTCATCATCGTATGTTTTTGTAGTACCTATATGTAATTCTTGTGTTTGTCACCTGTTTGTGGCTGACGAAGGGTAAAACCCGAAACGTCTCTTGTTTCACGTGAACCGTTATTTGTAGAACTGATTCAATACCGTTTTATTGGTTTATATACTTATATTCCATCTGAGGTAGGAAGAATTTAAAAGATACAAGAAAGAAAATATAGAAAGCGACACAACAGACAGATGACAAAAATGGAATAAATATGCAGTAGGTGGATGACAGAGTTCAAGTGTTATCTCATTGATGGTGCGCCAGTAGCAGATGTTCTAGCAATGTTTGTGGTTACACGTAGCGGTAGTTGCTGCTCTTACAGTATTCAAAGTAGCCCCATTAGTTGTAAAAATAGCCCTAGTAGTAAAAGAAGTACTAGTTGTAGTAAAAACAGCACTAGTAATAGTAATAGTAAAAGTAGCACTACTAATAGTAATAGTAAAAGTACCACCAGTAATAGTAAAAGTAGCCCCAGTAAAAGTAGCATCAGTAATAGTAGAAGCAGCACTAGTAATATTAACAGTAGCACTAGTAATAGTAAAAGTAGCACTAGCAATAGTAAAAGTAGCACTAGTAATAGTAAAAGTAGCACTAGCAATAGTAAAAGTAGCACAAGTAATAGTAAAGGTAGCACTAACAATAGTAAAAGTAGCACAAGTAATAGTAAAAGTAGTACTAACAATAGTAAAAGTAGCACAAGTAATAGTAAAGGTAGCACTAGTAATAGTATACGCAGCACTAGTAGTAGCAACAGTAGCACTAGTAATAGTAATAGTAGAAGCAGCACTAGTAATAGTAAAAGTAGCACTAGCAATAGTAAAAGTAGCATTAGTAATAGTAAATGTAACACTAGTAATAGTAAAAGTAGCACTAGCAGTGGTAAAAGTAGCACTAGTAATAGTAAAAGTAGCCACATTAATAGTAATAGTAGAAGTAGCACTAGTAATAGTAAAAGTAGCACCAGTAATAGTAAAAATGGCACTAGCAATAGTAAAAGTAGCACTAGTAATGGGAAAAGTAGCACTAGAAGTAGTAAACATAGTATTAGTAGAAGAAAGTAGCATTGTTAATAAAAGTAGCACAAGTAATAGTAAATACAGCACTAGCAGTAGTAAAAGCAGCACTAGTAGTAGTAAAGACAGCATTATTCTTAGAAAAAGTAGCACTAGTAGTACAAGTTGCAATATTAATAGTAATGAAGCACTAGTAATAGCAAAAGTAGCAACAGCAGTAGTAAAATTACAGCAGTAATACGAGGAGAAGTCAGTAAGTAGGTCACAAACTGATATGGGATAGCTGAAAATTGTAGTTGGTAGTTTCTGAAGGTGTCATTAGGTGGCAGCACCATCCAACTTGATGATTACTTTAGGTAGCAGGCGCTAGGTGTCGCATGCGCATGCGCAGCTCAGATAAAAATGGCGACAGTGCTCGTGGAGTGTACGACCGAAGAACAGCGTGCTGTTATGCGGCCGAAGAGGGGGGGGGGGGGGGGGAGGCAAAAAGACTTCCTGCAAAGTATATTCAGAAGGAAATGTTTCCTTTTTTCGTAATAAACACAGCACTCGTAGTTGTAAAAGTGACACTAGCAGTAGCAGAAGTAATAATAAAAGTATACCAACAGTAGTGGTCGCGGAATATGAAAGAAATTTATTCAATAAGATAGTTTACTACTTACAACAGTTTCAGGCGCCACTGAGTGCAGTGCATCCTGTATCCTATCGCCGCCTTCCTTCTCTAGACCAGTGGTTCCCAACCTTTTTACATCTAAGGACCACTTTTCCAACTACATATAAGTTGCGGACCACCAACTTATATGAAAATATATAAATGCCACAAACACTTATCTCTTTTCATTCAATAGATGAATAGGCTTATATTCAATAAAACACGTTGTTAATTATTTGCCAAATGACAAGGAAACTGAAAGGCAATAGTAATGAAAAATAAATTATACATACAATTTATTGGTTACATACACACTGTTTACATTCATATTGGTTAAATACTATATATTCATCCAATTCAATGGTTAAAATTACAAAATATTCAATGGGAGCCTTGAAGATTTTCAATATTAGGCTTTATAGAAGTTAACGACGGGCCGAAGTGTCGCTGGATCAATAGAAGTTAACGACAGTCTCAAAGCTGGGTCTACTTGCAAATGGTTTCTGTGGTTTGTTTTTATAGCACTAAAAGCAGAATACGCAGTTTCACACATGTAGGTTGAGTGAAAAGAAAGAAATAATGTAAGTGCTTTTTCACTCAGTGCTGGATATTTTTCACGAATTTGAATTCAGAAAGTTGACACAGTTTCTTTTCACTGCCTTAAGATGCAGGTCAGATGACAGTTCAACCAGTTGTTCTTGCTCTGAAAGTGATTTGTAATTTTCATCGGGTAAAAATGGATCCATAACCCACAAATATGTATTACTATATTCTTGTATGTTTATAAAGGGGGGGGGGGGGGGGAATTACAATTATGGCGGTAATAGCCGCCATTGTCATATCACATCGTGTTTTGTGTTCCGCTGGCACAATGACAGTTATAACCGCAACCCAAAGAAAGTTCCTTAATAAACCAAAACTAGGTTTTTCAATTAGAAATAGTAAAATTATGCTTCCACTGCTCCAAAAAGTGTGAAAGGTCATAATGCTTTTTTTTTAAAATGTCACCATCCTCAGTGTCCGTCAAAGTGTTAACAAAGTATCGCATATAATATATGATCACTAAAAACGTCGAGAGGATCACAGCAAAATCAAAGCACTTAATATCAAATCGATAACGCAGCCGCGGACAGCCTGATAATGCACAGCGGACCATAAGTGGTCCGCGGACCACAGGTTGGGAACCACTGCTCTAGACACCAGAGTATTCATCAATTTTTCGGGGCGTGGAGGAGTATGTAGAATCCAATTCGCAGGCTCAAGCTTGAACCCCCTCCCCGTTCATGCTTCATGTTGTTATCATGCATTCTAAATTACACAAAGCATATTGTTTAAAAAAAAGGTGAATATGAATCTTTCAAAACAAGTATTTTAGTTAACCTTCATAAACAAACAAACAAATCTGCGGTAGTCAGCACATATTACCAATAATTTTAGACAGGTGGCTGCAGTCCAAAGTTCCCTATTCCCCCTCGTTTTCCCTCATACGTCACAGGTACACACAGTTCTTTAACCACTGGACATTTCCTAACAGTTTCCTATAAATCTTCCTTATACAGGGTGGCGCAGAAGCAGGTATACAGTTTCTAAACATTTAATTATTCGTTATTACAAAGTCATTAATACTTACAATCGAGGAAGTTGAGGGGAACTGCGGTAAGACGTGGAGTACACTTCCTTTTCAGCCATGCTTCGCCTTCAGGGAAGTACCTAGGTTTTATTTTTATATTTCTTTAAGTTCTTATGTCTCCTATCTAGCCTTCACTTTCTTTCTTTTCCTGACGAAGGCCTTGTGGCCGTAACGTAGACTACTTTCTTTGTCTTTTGTCCTCGTAAGACGAATCACCTTTTTTCGATTTTTTTTTCAAACCCACCCATAATACTTACAATATAGAATAAGTATATTATAAGTTATATAAGTGTATTAATTTTAATATACTAGACAAAAATCCCGTCATAAGACGGGAATTAAATTCAAAAGCACCAATACTGAACGGCAATTTTATTTATTCAAATACTTGTGGACAAATAATGTTAGGTGTTAACAACCAATTGTCCATCAGAAAATAAATAATTAAAAAAATAAATAAAGGTAATTAACAAGTACTCGTTGGACATAAAGGATGACACCATTATGTTTTTCTGTTGTTTTAATCGGCCAAATAATTCATTACATCACTGGGAACTTCAGATACTATTTGATCGGAACTTTCGCTGACCCGCAAGTTTTGTTATAAAATCTCTATTCAGATCTAAAGCCTCCGTATACTTGGTGCACAAAATGACTCGTTGGAGGAAGTAAACGTCTGTAGACATTAAGTGTGGGTATTTGTACATCTCTAAACACTTGTATACGAAGATGTCGTACATGTGCGTATGTGCTCCAGACTCCGACTGTTTCATTTCCGAAGGGCAATTTTATTATAAGAGAGTCATTTACATGTGAATCTAGGAATTTCATTTATGCCATCATCTGTAAAATATGCAACATTATATATACTGGTGAAACTGGCAGACGTTTGGCAGATAGATTCCGCGAGCACTTAAATGCCATTTATCACAGAGAATCGAAACCTGTGGCCCTTCATTTCAATAGCCCAGACCATTCCGGTCCTTGTGACATCCAGGTAACCAGTTTATGCTCCTGCTTTTTCGATGACGATAGTCGATTTTCTCTATAGAATCGTCTCATTTTCGAAATAGGTTGCTGTGACAAAACAGTGCGGCCCCTATCGATCTTTATTTCCCTCCGGCAGTATCGGTACATTTATGGTACTGATTTTTATTATGTGCTGTCAATTATCGCACTTTTCCTTCTTTCTTTCTTCGTTATTTTTCTGCTAAGTAGCAGATATTTGATTTTATCAAATCATTCGACACTCCTCTCTATGATGTCACCTGTTGTTACCCGATCATCCTGGCTTGCGGTGAGCAACTGAGATAAGATAGTCGCTGGCGTGTTTAGATTGAACCGCTGATAAGACGACTCGTTTGGTAACCCAGATGGGCAAACACGGAGTTTTTGCGTACTCATACGACAGATAACGAGATTACTGTCTGTGTGACACATGTGGGCAGACAAGTGTGACATAATCGTTTCCAGGCCGACTTGTTATGACAACATTACTGTCTAATAAAGTAATAAGTATTACAGCTTATACATCTTGTCATGTGAGTTCCCCGATCTGTCTGTAAGTTTGTACACAAGGGCATCGGACATCATATTACCATATATAGGAGAGTTAACATCTGCCGTACGTTCAAAATTATCCAATGTCGGAATATTTTTGAAATCTTCACACCCTATCCGCATGATTTAAAATGATTGGATCTTTCTGATTAGATTCATAACAACAATGCGTGGGAAGATAGGAATAAAGTCTGACCATTTCGCAATTTCATTTCACTGCGAATTTCACGCTCGCCAAGACTACATCAGACCTCGCCAGAGTGAAGACTAGATTCATAATTCCTATTTTTAAACCAGACCTTTTATTGGAGAACGAAATAAGACTTACAAAGCACAAGAAATATCTACATTTTAATAAGGAATACCGGGACTAGGAAACTGAAGAAACACACGGAGTCAAAGAGGGAATCTATTGTCAAATTAAAGACACCCCAGACGCGTGTAAGAGACCGACTCGTCTCATTTATTCATTTGAGCAACAAGTCTGTAGATAAGATTGGGTAAGTAGTGCATTTTTCATTCTATGTTTCATTACTAACATGTGAACTAACATATATGTGTGTGTGTGTATATATATATATATATATATATATATATATATATATATATATATATATATATATATATATATATATATATTACCATGTGAATTTTAATGTGTGAAAATTGCTACAGGACGCCCAAGTCATTTGAGGCTGGCAACCTCAGTATCTAGAATGATGATTCGTGAACCACCACTGCACGGGCTGGCGATTGCTTTATTTATAGTTTCGTAAAGAGACCTAAAAGCATAAAGTAGTTCCATGTTCCCTATGGAGCAGGGAGGGAAAGATGATAGAAATGATGTACATTCTAAGTATAATACTTACATTTTCAAAGCAGTGTAAATGTCCCTATAAAAATATTCACTTGAAAATTATTTAAAATTAATGTAAGTTTTCAAGCTTTAAACCAGTGTAAATGTCTATGTGAAAATATTCATTTTAAAGTAATGGAAGTTTCAAACTTTTCAATCAGTATAAACATAAATGAAAACATATTCAATTTATATTGTGAACACTTTTCAATCAGTGGAGATGTATATGTAAACAGACTCTATCTGTATTATTAACCTTTTCATTTAAATATAAAGTAACTATGAAAGCTATTCTATTTAAATGTAAAGAAAGTTTCATCCCGAGGGATTAAATTTAATTCTCATCGAGGGTAAAGTCTGAGTAATTGGGATGGTGGTATGGGAAGATAGGAGCCAATAACTATGGGGTGGAAAACGCCATACTCAGAAGAGCTGTTTCGATCTATTCTTTACCATAGCTATTGGTGTTACCAGCAGACAGTACCATCTCTGGAACAAGAAGGGAACCGTGGCCTAAGCTTTAAGACGAAGGACGCACGTGGTAGACTCTCCTTGACGTTTCTGGGAAACGAGCTACACCCGAAAACCTTGATCAGAGACGAGCGCGAGCAGAGTGAAAAGAACCAACCCATAAGAAGGAGCAGAACCGTCATTGGCAGCTAAGTTCAAATCTATGCTGCCACTTTAACTTCTAGTAATATCTCACATTCCCTAAAGACTGTGATGATAACTTTTCTTGATTCATAACTATTCAAATTATTTTCCAACTGTTAAAACCTAAAGTGATTTTTAAATTTTGTTATTTGTAATGTTACTAATTTAACTTCGATTTAATCATTTTAAAGTTACTGCAAGTTTGTCTCAGTCAAATTACTGCACACACTCTAAACAGAGCTATACTAAAATAATAGAATTTCACTGAGTAAACGAGGGTTGGGGGCTTAAACGACTGAACTTAAGAAGTGCTTAAATCCTTCACAAAAGCGTCGTCAGAATTACAGAGATAACATACTCAGCCAAAGCAGTAGTGTTCTCGTTTATTCTGAATATCTTGTGAATACTCCTTTATAATAGAAGTGTCATCACCCTTCTATCTACATCTCTGCCAAGAGTAATCTTGTGCGAAGGTAGATACCTTTGAAGCCCATATTAGATACTCTTGAGTTTTGGTCAATGTTGAACCACTAGTGCAAAGCAGGGGAGGCAATACCGTCACAGTTGCCTTTCTCCTAATGGTCTTAATGTCCAAGATCATTTTGCTTGACTCTGTCATTCATTGGCTGTCCTCCATTTCAGACTTCTTTATTTCATCTGTCGCTTTGTTCACGTTCTTTCTTTTATGAAGTTTTGTGTTTCTATTTCCGTATTTTTATGACGTCACTTTTATTCATCGCTGTTGGACGCCATTGGGATTAGTGTTCATTACTTGCCTGATTCTTTCAGCGGAGAGTTTTATAACACGACTTCTTGTTTTTTAATTCCATATTCTGCTTTTGATTTTCGTTGATTGTTGAATTTCTTGTATTTATTAATTCTTTTTGGTCGTGTAGTTTCCTTGCTTTATTACTGCTCTTCATTTGTGTTAATATATATTACACGTCTATAAGAACCAGATAGATCACTTCTGCATAAGCGCAAAATTTCGCTCATCAGTTCAAGACGTCAGAGCATACACAGGTGCAGAGATCGGAAGCGATCATAACCTCTGCATAGCTAAACTGAGAATTAAACTGAAGAAGTTATACCAACCGAATAAAAATAGAAGAATAGATGTACACAGACTGCAATCAAATGATAAAAAGGAGGAATATAATGTCAAAATGAACAACTATTTCGATGCTTTAGGCAAAATTGACAACGATATCACCACCAAGACAATCGATACTAATTGGGAACAACTGAGAACAGCAATGACAGAAGCAGCTGTAGCGACCACCCGATACCTAGTACATAAAAAGAAAAAATGGATGAGAGAAGATACTGGGGATAAAATACAAGAAAGGAAAACAGCAAAACTTAAACTACTAGCGGCAAGTACACATAATGCAGTTGAATCTTGCAAACTAACTTATAACTTGTTAAATAAAGAAGTGAAGACAAAAACTCGAAGAGATAAAAGACATTTCATCAATGAACTGGCCGTAGAAGCTGAAAATGCTGCAAGAACTGGTAATAGTAGGTGCCTTTATCAAATTACAAAACAACTATGTCACCAGCCTACTGCAATAATGAAACACCCGCAACCACCTTGTCAATAACTTGCGATGAATTCACACTGGACGAGATCAAACAAGCCGTTAAAAGATTTAAAAATTTTAAAGCTGCTGGAGTTGACGAAATTTCAGGGGAAATGATTAAAGCAGTTAATGACAACAACCTCATGAGAATTTTAGATATTATAAATGAAGTATGGAGAGAAGAACAACCACCACAACAATGGAAAGACAGTATTATTGTAAAGTTACCGAAGAAAGGTGATCTATCAGACTGTAATAACTGGCGTAGTATATCTCTATTATCAGTACCTGGAAAATTATTATGTTGCATGATGTTAGAAAGACTTAAATTGCATGCTGACGAAAAGATCAGAGAAGAACAAGCGGGTTTCAGGCCGAAACGATCATGTATTGATCAAATATTCACACTAAGAACAATTATAGAAGAATCAGTGGAAATGCAATCGCCACTTATCATCACCTTCGTCGATTTTCAAAAAGCCTTTGATAGTCTACACCGCCCATCATTGTGGAAGATACTTACAATCTATGGTTTTCCAACAAAATATGTGAATATAATCAAAGCGCTATATGACAATGCAAGATGTTGTGTTAGAACAAATAAAGGGAATACAGAATGGTTTACAGTAGAAACGGGGGTGAAACAATGCTGTATTATGTCACCACTACTTTTTGGAATAGCTATTGATTGGGTTATGAGAAACTATATCCACAATGAACAATTAGGTATAAAATGGACAAATGGAAAATTCATGGGGGACCTGGATTTCGCAGATGATTTAGCATTCTTAAGTTCAACACCCAGACAATCCCAAGAAGCAGTAAATAATTTGTGTCATCTCTCGGTTAAAATAGGTCTCCAAATAAATGCCTCTAAAACTAAAGCTATGAACTTTTCTAACGAGACCTTTGATATCATCTTGAACGGGGAAAAACTACAGAAAGTTGAAAGTTTCAATTATTTAGGCAGTAAAATGACTCAGGATGGTGACACAACAAGAGAAATTCATACTAGAATTGCTTTGGCAGCTAGCGCCTTCAATAGATTATCTAACATTTGGAAATTACGATCATTGAATATACATACCAAGCTTCGTCTGTTTAATTCAAATGTTATCTCAGTGTTAACATACGGATGTGAGAGTTGGAAAATAACAAAATCATTGGAGAACAAGCTGAATACATTCGAGAACAAATGTCTTAGAAAACTCATGAACATCAGTTGGAAAGAATTCAAGACTAATCGACAAATAAGAGAAGACTCTAGGCAGAAATATGTCTCCGACTATATAAGGAAAAGACGATGGTCATATATCGGTCATGTCCTACGAATGCAAAACAACAGAATACCACTGCAGGCGCTCACTTGGGTTCCTGAGGGTAAGAGGAAAAAAGGAAGACCAAAAGAAACACCCAGAAGAACAATAATAAGAGAAGGAAGAACTTCTTCTTCCGTGTTTGGTGCGAATTTCCTTATTATTATTTCTTGTCCTTGTTGCCTGTTTGTAACTGTGGCTGACGAAGGTGAAACCCGAAACGTCCCTTGTTTCCTGTGTACCGTTAATTTGTAAAACTGATTAAATACCGTTTCATTTGTATATATATATATATTTTTTATTTTTTATTTTTTTTACAGCAGCCCCTTAATTTATTTGTATACGAAAATGCATATTTAAACAATTTCGCTGCAATTATCTCTTCATAAGATACGATTCACTTAGGTTGTGACAGTTAGATAAGTTATCAACATTGTCTTCCATTTTTTTTAAATTCCTGTATTAAAAACCAAAATATTTGTTTTACATCCAGTGGTAAACAAAGTCTGAACATGCACGCCGTTCGCAGAGAGATGTTATTGGCGCATGCGTGCACACCAACCTTTGCGCTATTTTCTTTGTCGCGTGGTACTATTTTTGGCTGCTTTACGAACGGAAAGAATGACATAATGAGCTATAAATATACTAGCAAAAACCCGTCAAAATTGACAGGTTTTAATTATAGTGTACTACAGACGGTACTATTACTACTGTGGTCATTTCATTGCAGGCGACCGTCTTCAGATATTTGTAGTGAAAATTACATAAGGGTATTAAATATGAAGACATGGACTAACCTTCCTAAATGACATGTGGAGAAGTGATAATGATCTAATGGACCGGAAATTGACTAAATAACTAACATTTCTTTTATGACAACATCTCATGTCTTGAAGAAACAATCAAAAACTTACATTTTAAGGTTATTTTTAAGAAAATAATGAGTTAAATCGGTTTCCAGAATAAACTGGACAACAGAGTATCTTGATTGTCTGTTGATTTAATCTGCATCTCCGCACCTTCTGTCTCCAGTTCTTGTACTGTTTATCAATTGTGTTGTTGGCTTCTTTCCATAATCAAACTGTTCATGCACACCGCGCTTTTCTATTTTCGGGAGAGTACTTATAAGGAAAACAATACAATTATTGTCTAACTTTCAACCACTCTTGCACCCCTTAGCTGTGGTTGAAAGTTAATGTACTCTCTCAAAAATAGAAAAGTGCGCAAATGACAGTGTGCATGTGTGACCGACCGACGTACTTACGGCGGGAATTATGGTATTGGACTAGCAATAACCCGTCAAAGTTGGCAGGCTTTAATTATAGTGAGTATTGTATTGTTTCTGTTACATGTCAAACCACCACCAAGTTATTATTATGGATCATTTTGATCAATAATAACAAGTCTGCAATACTTTAAATTAAAATTTTGTCTTAAAGAAACAAACAAAAACTTACATTTTAAGGTTATTTTTAAGAAAAATGATGAGTTAAATCTGTTTCTCGAATGAAACTGGACAGAAGAGTATCTTGATTGTCTGTTGAATTAATCTGCATCTCCGCACCTTCCTGTCTCCAGTTCATTTACTATTTATCCCAGTCAATAAGGTGTTGTCCCGCCACTGTCTGCTTTCCCCACTGGGTGCATGGGGATTAGGGTCAAACCCGAACTGTGGACAGAAAATTTTGCACCAAGCAATTATCGAAAAAATAGAAATAAGCAAACTCTCAGATTGGGATGCTGGAACGTCCGGACTATGTTGACTGGACTATCCGAAAACCTACAGGATGTAAATGATGTAAGGAAGACAGCCATAATTAATGATGAGCTTAAACGACTTCAGGTGGATATAGCTGCACTTCAGGAAACGCGCCTGGCGGGCTCTGGAACGGTGAGCGAGAAGGACTACACATTTTATTGGCAAGGGAAAGATCTTAATAAAGCTAGAGAACACGGAGTAGGTTTTGCGGTCAAAAAATCGCTAACTAACATGGTTGAACCAGGCGAGAAATGGATCAGAACGCCTGGTTAACGCTCCGCCTGCAAACTAGCACAGGTCCCATCACCCTTGTCAGTGTGTATGCTCCTACTCTGTACTCTGCCTCAGAAGCTAAAGATGAGTTCTACGAGAATCTAACAGCAATTATCAAAAGCATACCTAGGCAAGAACAGCTTGTTCTCCTTGGTGACTTTAACGCTAGAGTGGGTGCTGATAATGTTTCATGGCCTTCATGTCTGGGCAGGTTTCGTATTGGCAAGATGAATGAAAATTGACAACGGCTCTTAGAGTTGTGCGTCCACCATGACCTCTGCGTGACCAACACCTACTTTCAGAAAAAACCCCAGCATAAGGTGTCATGGAGACACCCACGATCCAAGCACTGGCACCAACTTGACCTGATTCTCGTCAGAAGGCCACTCCTCAGGTCTGTGCTCTCCACGCGCTCGTACCATAGTGCAGACTGTGATACAGATCACTCCTTGGTTTGCTGCAAAATCAGAGCACAACCAAGAAAACTCTATCGTGTCAGACATGAAGGGAAACCACGCATTGATACCAGCAAGATGTCAGACCCTTTCATGATCGCTCAATTCACTGCGACCTTCGAGAAAGTGCTCAGTAGCCCTCAGCATGGTGATACTATTACAGAGAACTGGGAGCATCTACGGAACACCATTCAAAGTACTGCACTTGCCACCTTTGGTAAGAAAACAGCAAAGTCAAATGACTGGTTTGTTGCTTCATCAGATGTGATGGCACCTGTCATTGAAGCTAAGCGCAGTGCTATGAATGAATACAAACTAAAGCATGCAAGGACTTTGGCCTCACAATAAATCTAAAGAAAACGAATGTGCTGAGTCAGGATGTGGGTACTGCACCAGTTATCCCTATCGATAACTATGAATTGGCAGTGGTGCACCACTTCACATACCTAGGGTCTACCATCAATGACAAACTCTCACTGGATACAGAAATCGACAGCCGCATTGGCAAAGCTGCAGCTACCTTTGCCCGCCTCACATCGCGTGTTTGGGAAAACTCTAAACTCACAATGAAGACCAAAGCTGCGGTATATAATGCCTGCGTCACCAGCACACTCCTATATGGAAGCGAGACCTGGACGACCTATGCTAAGCAAGAAAGAAGGCTCACTACCTTCCATTTGCGGTGTCTACGCCGCATCCTCGGCATCTCGTGGAAAGATAAAGTGACAAATGTCGAGGTGTTGTCACGTGCTGGCCTTCAAAGTATGTATACGCTTCTTAGACAGCGCAGACTTCGCTGGCTTGGCCATGTTCGCCGCATGGAAGATGGTCGCATCCCAAAAGATATCTTCTACGGACAATTAGCAGATGGCAAGAGAACAGTTGGGCGACCACAGCTGAGGTTCAAAGATGTGTGCAAGAGAGATATGAGGGCACTGGACATGGATCCAGCAACATGGGAGGATGAAGCTGCCGATCGCACTAAGTGGCGATGCTGTTTACGGCGCCACCTCAGATTGGGCGAAGAGAGGCTCACACAAGAAGCAGAGGTGAGGAGAAAACGTCGAAAGGAGCACCAGGAAAATAAGCAGCTGAGGTCTGTCACCTCAGGGGCGCATTCCCATAGTCTGTTATGACTGAACGGACTACTACTACTACTACTACTCATGCACACCGTGATTTTCGCACTTTTATATGTTTGGGAGAGTACATTAAGGGAAATAATACAATTATTGTCTAACTTTCAACCACAGTTGCACCCCTTAGCTGTGGTTGAAGGTTAATGTACTCTCTCGAAAATAGAAAAGTGCGCAAATGACTGTGTGCATGATGTGACCGACCGACCGACGTACTTATGACGGGAATTATGGTATTGGATATTGTCGTAAAATACAATCTGTATGTACAACACGCCCACATATGGTCTCGCAAATTCCCCCCAGTTGTAAGACTAGTGACCACTTTTATAGAATAAAATAACATAGGAATTACCGCGCCACCAAAATACTAGTTTTTTTCTCGGTCTCTAAAGAGTTAACGCATAAAAAACGATAGAACGAATTTATGCCAATGTGACGTCACAGACTTGCAAACGTTTAACCAAAGCGCACGTTTGAATGTTAGTATCGTTAGAAATTGTTTATTTCTTGGAAAAGGCAAGGGAGAGAGAGGGGGAAATGCATAGAGCCCGTTTGAATTTTAAAACTGAAACTAACTGGCCAAATCGAACGATAGGAAAAATAAGACTAAAAATGACGATTAAAATGCTACTAATTAGTTATTAAATATATCATATTCTTTAGTCTAATATATTATATTACTGTAGGAAGAAAGATATATTATTGGCATAAATATAAAGGAAAGACGAAAATGGTAAACATAATGGCCAGAAGTATGAAACCTTATGCATTAGATGACAGACGGTAGACTAAGTAAATATTATCGTTCTGTATTAAAATGACTCAGATAATACTAGCGATATGGTAGAATGAAGACATATATAGACGTGCATGGGGGCTTCTTTACTGATGCTGGCCATATTAAGGGGTGTCTCCTGATTTGAAAATAGTAGGTTAACTTTTTGAAATAGACGCGTAGGAACGGAAGTCCCCTGATTGGTTGCTTAGAATAACTAAGAAGTGGGAATAAATACTCAGAGAGACGAGCGTTCCTCGCCACTTTCAAATTATAAGTTCACGTGTATAGTTAGTTAGTGACGTATACAGACAAATTGTGCTCATATGCCTTCGCTGTTCTGATAGTCAGCAGGAGATTATGTGTGACCATTTATGGCCTGTAATTAACTTACATAGTGGAAAAATTCGATATTTCGAGTTTCTGGGTGAGAAACTGAAGTGAGCCAGTCACGTTGTTGTTCAACCATAGTACCTGTTTGAAGCCATATGAATTGAGTGCCTTACCTTATCTCGAATCCTGAAAGCTGAGCGGTGCTGTGTGCATGAAGACTTATAACCAGGACATCGCAGAATTTTCTTCTCATATCGAAAGTTAAGCCCTGTGTTTTGGGGCCTTGTTAATTCACTGACTGATCCTCCTCCACCAATTATATCAACAAGATTCATAAAAAAAATGATGACATTATTGATTCCCCAAATATGTGCTTAAATTTGGAAGAGAGTACTACACTAAGAACACTTCCTAGTTCAGGAAATAATAGACTTTAGTAGTTAAACTGGTATGTGTGTAAATATATCTTGACGTTTAATCTTTTATGAATCAACTTAATTATAATTAATACATTTGTAAAAAATTGTTCAGACCAAAATCCAATAGTGAGTTGTTTACTTACTTGTTTATTAACCTTAAAGTGTGGTTGTTGTTATTTTCTTCACATACATTGCATATACCCTAGACATCTAGCTACACAACACCCATACATCAGGACATATAAATTGGGGATAAAATACATAGCGGGTAGTAGTCATTGGTGGAAGCACGACAGGTTCCCTGACATATATTTAGAAATTAAACTTCCTCAGGGGCTTGCATAGCTGACTTCACATCTGCTACACAAATATATACATAATTAATAACAACCCACCACAGATATATGGATATATATATATATATATACAAGTATATATATATATATATATATATATATATATATATATATATATATATATATATATATATATATATATATATATATATATATATATATATATATATATATATATATATATATATACTGCCTATTTCTTACCCTGTTCAACTCTGTGTTCCTTGTGGGTTATAAATTGTCTATTAAGTGTGTTTTTGTCTTAACTCTGTAGGGATGTAGGATAAAGAGAGAGGGATAGTACCTCACGGTGAGAGACAGCCATGTCCTTTTTAGGATAGTCAGGATCCTATTTGGTTCTCCTCTCTTTATCTAGCTCATGTATGGCTCCTCGAATACCGCTTGTGTACGGCGGTGGCCACATCCCGGGCAACAGTCTTGGCTGACTGGCTAAACTACATGGGTGGAGTAGGAGCAATCTTACTCAAGGGAATGTCCATCCCTAGTACACAAAGACTGAGACGGTGAGTGAGGCGGAGGAATCTGAGAAGATCAACGGCTCGCAAAGCGAAACAGCAAAGTGTGTGGCGCACTGGAGGCGTGTCGGACATAGAAAAAGACAATGGCTAGCCACCGTGGAAGAGATTGGGGCCTTACCACGTACTTCCTACAGAATGTAATGGGATCACAACAACAAGATAAGAAACGATATGTAGAGAACTCTCTGTCCCCTGGGGAAGAATCTACTGTACAAATTAACAGGGAAGAGGCAACTCCTCTAATGAGTAAGGAAGTACATAATGACGAGTGTTCCTTAAATTCTGTTGAAAGGGAGCATTCTGAGAAAGACCACCTAAAACTAGTAGGAGAAGCCTAAAAATAGGAACATGGAATGTTAGAACTCTGAACGGAGAAGGAAAGCTTGACAATCTTATATTAGAAGCAACAGACATGAAACTCGATATACTGGGAGTTGCAGAGGCAAGACTTTTGGATACAGGCTACATAAAAAGAGACCAGTACACGCTTATACACTCAGGCGGAGAAAAACATGAAAGAGGGGTAGGAATGTTGATAAAGAAGGAGTTAGAAAAATACGTATGTGGATACTGGACACACAATGACAGAATGATGTTACTAAAAATGAGAGCAAAGCCATTCGACATATCAATCTTACAAACTTATGCACCAACTAAAGATCACAGCGAGGAAGAAATAGAAGAATACTATGAAGAGCTACAACACACACTTAAACCAGTCAAATCAACAGATGTGTTGATAGTAATGGGTGATATGAATGCAAAAGTAGGAAAAGGAAAATACAAGAAAATAGTAGGACAGTATGGATTAGGGACAAGAAATGATAGAGGAGACAGACTTATCCAGTTCTGTGAAGAAAACCAGCTGGTCATATGTAACACCTTTTTTGAACACCACCCAAGGAAATTATACACATGGAAAAGCCCAGGAGATATAACACGAAATCAAATCGACTATATCATGATAAAACATAGATTTAAGAACAGTGTCACAAGTGCAAAGACATATCCTGGCGCCGACATAAATTCAGATCACAATCCAGTCGTCATCAAAGTAAATATAAAGCTGAAAAGAGCAGGAAACAGAAGACAGGAGGAACCCCAGATAGAAATATCAGCGCTGAAACAACCAGATATAAAACAGAAATATTTAATCGACGTCAAAAATAAATATCAACAGTTATTGACAGAAAGCATGGAGCAGTATAGAAGAGAAAACCCAGAAGAAAAAGCAACCGCAAAATGGGAATGCTTAAAAACAAGCATACAATCAGCAAATGCAAATTTACCTAAAAAGGAGTCTAAGAAAAATCAAATTTGGATGACAGATGACATCTTGAATAAAATGACCGAAAGAAAGAAAGCAAAAAACACTCCAGAATATAAAACAATAGACAATGACATACGTACTATGTGTAGAGAAGCAAAAAGAACGGTGGATAGAAACAAAATGCAAGGAAATAGAAGACTTGGAAGCAAAGCACAGGACAAGAGATATGCATGAAGAAATAAAGAAATTATCAAATCGGTCACGGTTTGCACAAGGAGGAAGCTGTATCAAGAACAAAAATGGTGTAATATTACTTGATGAGAAAGACATATCAAACAGATGGGCAGAATACGTAAAAGAATTATTCGAGGACAACAGAGGTAAAAAACCATCACCAGATTCTAATGAAGGCCCAAACATTCTCAGATCAGAAGTAGAGAATGCCATTCATATGATACAAAAAGGAAAATCAGCAGGCATGGATAACATAAAAATTGAAATGATAGAAGCTCTGGAGAGCTTTGGTATAGATACAATCACAGAAATATGCAACGATGTATACAATACAGGATATATACCACACGACATGAAGACATCAGTTTTTATAACATTGCCCAAAAAACCAAATGCAACAGAATGTTCAGACTTCAGAACAATCAGCCTGATGAGTCATGCAATTAAGATACTGCTCAAAATCATACAGGAAAGAATAAAAAGTAAAGTAGACAGCGAAATCCAGGAAGAACAGTTTGGTTTTAGACGGAACAGTGGAACAAGAGAGGCAATATTTTGCCTAAGAATATTAGCAGAAAAATATACAGAGGTCCAAAAAAGTATGTATATGTGCTTCATTGACTATAAGAAGGCTTTTGACAGAGTCCATCATGAGAAAATAATTGAATGCCTCGAAGACATAGGTATTGATGGAAAAGATATAAGAATACTCAGTAACCTTTATTGGGAGCAAACTGCCACAGTAAGAACTGGAAGGAATTATTCACCATACATAGACATAAAAAGAGGTGTCAGACAAGGTTGTGTGCTGTCCCCCTGCCTATTTAATTTATACACTGAAAAAATTTTCAAACAGATACAGGAAATACCAGGACTGAACATCAGTGGAAGGTCAATAAACAACCTTAGATATGCAGATGATACCGTGTTGTTAGCTGAAAGCGAACAGGAGTTACAGGAACTAGTGAAGCAAGTGAACAGTATAAGTCATGAATATGGACTCGACATTAATATTGAGAAAACAAAAACTATGATAATTAGCAAAACAGACGATAAACCCACATTAAAGATAAGCGTAAATGGGGAAATCCTGGAACAAGTCAAGAGCTACGTATATCTCGGTCATATAATAACAGAAGATGGCAGATGTGAAACAGAAATCAAGAAGAGAATAAGAATGGCCAAAGCTACATTCAACAACATGAAACATATACTGACATCCAAACAGTTATCTCACAAATTAAAACTGAGAATCATAAAGTGTTATATATATTCTGCATTTCTGTATGGTGCAGAAACATGGACGATGAATAAGCATTTGGAAGAAAGAATTGAGGCTCTTGAAATGTGGATATATAGAAGAATGGGGCGTATCTCATGGAAAGAGATGAAAACAAATAAGCAGGTCCTAGAAAATCTAGGTATGAAAAGAGAACTAATGAGGGAGGTCAAAGTTCGACAGCTAAAATACTTTGGCCACATAAAAAGGCATAACACCTTGCAGAAGACCATAACAGAAGGGAGAGTTGAAGGCAAACGTGCAAGGGGAAGACAGCGCTATAAGTGGGAAGACAACATCAAGAGATGGACAGGAAAGAGTCTGTCAGAGTGCACCATCAAGACAAGAGACAGAAGACGTTGGAGATCCATTACAGCCAACCTTCGTTGTGGAGATGGCAACTGATGATGATGATGATGTCTTAACTCTAGATAGTATATTTTATTTGTTGCTAGTCTTTGTTGTATCTTCTTGACTACAGGTACCAGCATTTCTAATGACTGGTGTTTTAATATGCCTATAGCTTATAGTGACAACCCCTTCTCACGTTATTTTTATATGCTTAAGTTTGTAGTTAAGCATTTCAAGGGAGTGTTATTTCTTTTCATGTAGGTCATTAACTCTTTCTTTTTTTTATTTTCGTTTTTTTAACACAATTGTTAATATAGATAGTTCTGTTTTTGTTATTTCTATTAGTTTAATTGATTTTAAAAAAAAATTTTATAATTTGTGGCATGAGTATTGATGTTTTGTTAAAGTATATAAATGTTCCGTTCTGATTCGTGCTTGGTAATATAATGTTTACTCCACAAATAAACAAATGTCTTATAAACAAAGACAACCACTAACAGAATAATCAAAACCAGGGAAGGTCCCAGTATAAAACACACATGCAAACAACAAGGAAAAACTCTAATTGAGTAATTAACACAACAAACAATACCATATTTTACAGATGTACGAACAAACAAATAAACCACTAAAAAATTACATAAACAAACAATATTCCGACTTACGTTTTTCTGCCACTATTGCCGTGAAGCGACGTGTGTAGCTGGTTTGTGTTCGTGGCCTAAGTATATCGCGCTGGCTGCTGTTAGCCCGTGTTGTTGTAGGACGTCTGTGATGTTGTCTATGCATCTGCCGCTTGGTCCTCCACGTGTTCTGAACCCAGATCTTCTGCTGTTATAGGTATGATATGAGTATATGAGAAGGACTGCCGTAAAACGGGGGTAAAACTGTAGAATGAAAAAAAAACAAAAATACAAACTGTGATACGTCTTACTGGGAGAAAGGACAAGAAAAAACCTACGTTGCGGCCACAAGGCCTTCGTCAGGGACAGACAAACGAAAAACACAAGGGGACGAAAGTGAGAATTAAGTAGAGAACATAAAACTGTAAAAATAAGAGAAAACATTCCCTGTTGTGTGTCACATGTTGGAGATAAAATGTCTGACACTGAACCGGAAACCGGAAGTGGATACTAAATTCAAAGTGCAACTGACATCCAGGTGACAGCTATCAGATCCTCTTCCTCGGGGTTTGAGGGCCTGTAGAACTTCATGTCACCCAAACCCGCAAGGTATCTTTTCCTGAGGTCACGTTCACCATGACCAATAGCTGCACATGCTCGTCACGCAGCATCATCTGTACCATAATTTGCAAGCGATACAGTAAAACATATATTGGTCAAACAGGTAAACGACTTGAGGACAGATTCTGCCAGCACCTCTATGACATCTTCCGGTTGGAATCCAATCTAGTAGGCATTCACTTCATAGGCTCGGACCACGACGGTCCTATTGACACCCGGGTCACTGCAATCAGATCCTGCTCCTCTGACACTGCTAGTCGAGTTCCAGCTTCAATAACGCCTCATTCATCGTATGGGTTGTCTCAGACCAGAGGGTCTTAACACCCGACATGACTTTCTCTGAGGCTACCTTTTCCACTGTTATTTTATTACCCCTGTCGATAGTCAGCGGTTTTTTGACAGACACTAGGGGGGGGGGGGTGCAGAAATGTTACCTTCGTAACATACCGCACTTTGTTTAAATCACGGAAATGGCAGCCATTTTCTATTTATTTCTTATGGTGGAATCGTAGCAGTCGAACGGGTAAGTCTTGTGACGAAGGCGCAAACATTGAAATTTTCTTATATACCCGTAAGACGAACTACCTAATAATTTATCGGTAAAGCTTGACAGCTGTATAGGTGTGATGGACAATAGTGCACACGGACGTGTGATAGTGGTGCGCAAGAGAGATAGGCAGAAGGCACAGGCTGAGTCAGTGAGTTCTTCACTAAGAAAACCACACACACAGCTCTTCTTGTTTTCTCTGGCGACAATATTACTCTTTTGCACACACTGTGTCACTCACAAATAGTAGGGTAAAGAAGTAAAGTTAGATTGAGGATTTGGTAGTCTGAACTGAACGAACAATCCTATCGAGGTTAACTCAATTTTATTCAATTTAGAAATGTAAATAAATCAATAAGGATTTTACAGCAAATAATAATAAAGATTATCACGAGAAAACAAACTCACAACAATTTGATGATTTTAAAGAAGAAAAAAAATTATTACACCAATAGTGAAAACAAGGATTATGAATGAATTGTGTTAGTAAAGTTCCCGGCAGGCCTGATAGGCTTTTGCTGGAAAATATGTGAAATACTGTTTGTGTGTAAATGAATGTTTGTTCCTTTGTTCCTTTGGTGTGAATGTTGGAAACAACTTATATCCTGGGGTTCTCTTGGAAAAATATATCGTAATCCAATGCTTGAAATTAACTTCACTGTTCGAATAAGGTATCCACAAAGGGCACAGAATCTGAACACGATTTTATAAATCCAAGAATTGGGTAACGACTTCACTGTTCGAATAAGGTATCCACAAAGGCACAGAATCTGAACACGATTTTTATAAATCCAAGAAAGGTGTAACGTATCCACAGTTGATGCGATATCCACAGATAACGAATTTGCTTCCAAAGGTGGGATGGAGGGTTTTAATGGGTGGAGTATGGTAGGGTGATGGTTGTTAAGGGTAATATCTGGTGTTGAGAATCGTTTGCAATAAATAATTGAAGTAATTGAAATAATTGAAATAATTGAAGGGAATTATTGTGACTGGTGGACGAGGACTATATGGCCACTGGCCAAAGGTAACCTCTTTTCAGCAATACGAGACAAGACTTTGCACTGCATAAATCTGTTAGACAAAACAAAAATACATGTGTAACTACTCTTCTGCTGCAACATGCAGATTACAACAGAAACAATTTAAGCAGTGTCCAGCGTCGGCATGTTGATATCCATGCATGCGTCTCGTTCCTAAAATAGGTCAGTCCATTCTTAAACATTCCTGTCTGCTGTGAATGAATTAGCTGGCCAGTCCAGGTACATACACAATAACAAGACTTGCTTCCTCCCCTGTCAGACAAAGTTACATGAGGGTCCGCTAGAGAATCCTCCTGTGCTTTCCACCGTTCATTCCTTCCGCATTCATAATAATATGCTCATACATTAATGTTACAAACATTGAAAAGTAAAATGATCATTGAAATTATGAATGATACAAACATTGTAACATAACATCGCTTTAAAATACAAGCAGTGAAAATAAATGAATTTTCGTAAGCATTTATGATACATACATGATAAAGGAAACCCGTTTTATATAATACACTTAGACTTTCACCATGATAGTATTTCATTAGACTTTCACCATGATAATAATATATTTTCATATCTATATATTTGAGCTAATTTCCTATATACTGGAAAAGCGAATACATACCCGCTCCGGAATTTTAGATAGTCTGTAAGTTAAACTAGAGGGCACTTTGTGTGTGTTTAACTCAAGTCTCCCTATGCACAGTTTTTTCTTCTTTACAAGACTAAGAAATGCGTCTTACTCTTCCCGTATGCTTATCACCAAGTGAAGTCTAAAAACTAGTTTCTTAAAGAAAGAAAGAAAGAATTATTTTCGATTTACCCGCTACATTTTAAACGTTCCCACGATAGCCAAAATAGTTTGCATATTGAATGTCACTTGTACGTGCTGTGGTTCCGAGCTCAGAAGTTTTAACAATGAGGAAGAAGACAGGCCATAAATTTCTAGACAGACGAGTCTGGAAAATCCTAACAGATCTGAACGCTGGTTGACCGAATCTTCACCTGGGTTAAAGTGGGGAAAAGGCAAGTGCGTGAGAAACATTTCAAATAGGCAAATAATTTTTTTCGGAAACTTAGGATAGAAGAAAATAAAGCTAGTTATACAGTCGATGGACAGAAAATTTCTTATCTGGCGTTAGAAGATTATCTTCACCTCTAGCGAGTTTCTCTACTGAATGTCTGCTTAAAAAATCGGCTCTACATTTTCAGGACCTGGGATGTACTCGACCCTGAAGGAATAGACACTTAGCAAACTAGCCCACCGGATTTCTTTTGCCTTTTGGTTATTGCAAGCTGCTAGAAACGTGAGGCGTGCGTGATTCGTTTGCACTACGAATGAGACTCCATAAAGAAATTCGTGGTGCCTTTTTACTCCCGCCACTAGAGCCAAGCATTCTTTTTCAATGGTTGAATAGTTGCGTTCTGCAGCGTTCAATTTTCGGCTAGCATAGGCCACGGGAAAAAGCATTTCCGGGTAGTTTTCATCAGCTTGAAGCAACGTTGATCCTATTCCAAGATTACTGGCATCTACTCTTAGCACAAAGGTCTTTGTGAGGTCTGGGAGGCGTAATATGGGCTTCGTCGTCAGCTTTTCTTTGAGTGTGGTGTAGGCGCTCTCACATTGAGCCGTCCATGTTACCTTTTCAGGTTGACCTTTCTTTGTGAGGTCAGTCAACGGTGCAGTCAAACTATTAAAGTTCTCAATGAACCGGTGATAATAACCACAGAGTGACAAAAACGATCCTAGTGTCCTTTTTCGTTGTGGGTCGCTTTGCATTTCGGATTTTGTCAACGTTTTTCTCTACTGGTCCACAAGCAACCATGAGTGATCGTATGTCCTAAAAAATTCAAGTTCTCTGAATCAATCAGACACTTGCTTTGGGCGTGCTGTTAAACCAGTTTCCTTGAGCCGCTGAGGAGCAGGCTAACGCTTTCTTCATGTTCTTCAAATGTAGCCGTTGCGATGAGAATATCATCCATAAAATTATGAATGGTATTTGCTTTGTAAAGGGTGTAATAGTTTTTCATCATCATACGGGTAAAAGCTCAGGTGCGTATATGTAAACCAAAAGGCATTACATTGAACGTGTAATGTCCGTCATGGTACTAAAGGCGAGCAATGGTCTACTCTCTTTCTTTACCGGAATTTGATAATAGCCTTTACTAATGTCTATATTTTAGAGAAAATGATTGCTCTACTCCACTTTGTAAAGAGTTCATTAGGTCTCGGTAATGGTTCTGTTCTTGGTTGGAACTCTGTTACAGTGTTGAGTAACTATAATCGATGCATAACCGAGTTTCCCCCCGTTGGGTTTCTGTAGAAGCACTACACTTCGACCTGTATGGGGATGTCGATTCAGATTTATTATGTTATCTTGTAGTAGCTTGGTCAATCTCTTCTCGTAAAGCGGTTGGCTTTAGCGTATGGGACTGGGTAAATCTTAGTCCTGACAGGCTTAGGATCTAATACTTTTATATCAAACTCACAAGGGTGGTTAGTCCCGGTTTATCGGTGAGCACTTATGAATATTCGGCTAACAGTTGTTTGACATGATGCTGTTGCAATACAGTTAATGTTTCTCAAAGCTTCACATCCGTGTGTGATTCTTCCTGTTTTAGCGGGTATTCAGCATATTCGGTTTGGGGTCATTATCCGTTCCATTGCAACCGCTAAGGTCAGGAGATGTGCTTGAAGGAGCAGCGAGGCGTTCCATGTAGATTTTTTTATAAGTAAGTTAAACATGATAAA
Source organism: Oreohelix idahoensis (assembly GCA_024509875.1). Classification (NCBI taxonomy): domain Eukaryota; kingdom Metazoa; phylum Mollusca; class Gastropoda; order Stylommatophora; family Oreohelicidae; genus Oreohelix; species Oreohelix idahoensis. The sequence goes on from JAMPIV010015542.1 coordinate 49,642, forward strand.
TCTTTTCCTTCCCTCGTTATGGAGATTTTGTAGTTTGTTCGAGAGATTTTCTCGAGTACTACAAATGGTCCCTGCCATCCTATCTGAAGTTTGTTGTTCCCTGTTGGGAGTACAGCAGTTACTTTTCTCTCCAGGTTTGTAGTAACTCTTTCCTTCGCAGCTTATTGTACCGTTTTTGCATGCTTGGCACGAGCTTGTCGGAGGTTAGTGTGGCTAATTCCCACCTATCTTTAACCGTTTTCCGTCAGTTCTTGGCACATATTTTGATGCAGATCAATAGATTCGTCCTGCTTTCTGGTCGGTTTAAAGATCCTAAGCAATGCTTCCCAGGGGTCCCTTTTTTTGGCTCCACCCGTCCAAATAATAATGTTGCAGGAGGTAGACCAGTGGAGGCATGCGGCACTTCCCTATAGGCAAATAAGGCAGCCGGCAAAGAATAAGTCCAGTTTTCGGGTCTTTCTTGTGCTAATTTTTCGCAGCAATGGGTGAATGAGGGTCCCGTTATATCTCTCTACTGTCCCGTTTGCCTTGAGGGATTATAGGTGAGCGGTTGTGAATATGCTGAGTAACGGAAGATCTTAAAAGACTTCTTCCCATGAGTGCCCTCTAAAAACTGCGATCCTTTATCAGTGAGTATTTGCTGATTGAAATCGAGCCTTGTGAAAATACTCACGAGCGCTTCTGCGAACAATATGCACACGAATCAGAAAGAAGGGAGCGCCACTGCTTCTGGACCACTTAAGTAACCAGGATGTCGACCTAGAGTCAAAATACAACAAATTTCTCCGCTTTGTTCTTAAGAGTGGGGCCTACTAAATATCAACAGCTACTCTTTCGAATTGTCGTACGACAATAGGCATTTTCTCCCCAATGGAGCAGGGGGTTGTCCAGTGCCTTGGTGCCACCTTGGCACTGCGCACACAGGATTTCACAAATCGAATGATGTCCCCGTATCATCCAAGGGCAGTAAAAGTGTGCGATGCTATTCTTTGCATGGTAGACAATTTTTGTCCATGTGGCCGCTAAAAGGAAGAGCGTGTCCCATCTCCCTAAAATTTTGTGACCTATAAGTAAAGTTGGAACACCTAACTGGCTATGTTCTTGTCAGTGTTGCTCGTACTACGGTATCAAGTAATCCGATTTTGAATAAAAGTTTCCCTTTTTTCCAGAGCGGGTTACTGGCAAGTGGCAGTTTCTTAAAAAACATGGTCCCAGTGTTTTGGATCTTGTGTTGAGCATCCTTCAATTCCCGTGGTAGCAGGCTTTGTCACTGGTCCTGGTTCCTGTTCTGTCCTCGTCCTTGACCTCTTGTAGTTACTGCTGCAGCTGTCAGGGGTGTTCTTGGTTCCCCCAAGAACACATAGCGACATCGAAGAATTAGATCATGGATTGGATTCTCCATAATGGTTCAGCCGAATCCATCCTTTTTAACAATTTGGAATCAATATAAACGTTTGCTATTTTTCAATGTCATAGGAAGTGTCCTCCTTTCACTGCGCCACAACAGATCTACTGTCTCCGAGGTTATTGCCTCAGGTGTGTACCAAAATGTGGAAGCGATTATACAGTCAGGGGGGGGTAACTGTAATCCTGTGTCATAAAGACAGCGCATTCAAATTTCCCGTTTGCGATAATCATGATCGTTACAGAATTCCGTTCTGGTTTACCACATTTTGTTCTGTCCTTGGGACGATGTTAGCCTGGTGCGTCTCACCTTGTAACACGCCGCCAAGTGCGGGCTGGGCCGAATTTCTACATTATTTTAGTTATTGATGCGAGGTTCTGATTACAATGATGACAATATTTCCCTCTCCTCCTCATGAAGTAAGGGGGGTTTTCCCTGTGCATTTTTTCGTGTTTGAGTTAGTTGGACGGTCTCTGCGTGTATCCTTGCGTTGGAGGCGTTTACTCCGTTGATGCTGATTTTGGGTTGGGCTGGGTGATTGGTTTAGGTTGAAGTTCAGCAGGTTTCCGTTTTGAAGGTTTGTGAGTCTCTGCTATAGCATTTTGAAACTTTCTGGCTAACGTAAGGATTGGTTCGAGTCGAAAGTCGGTCCTGCTCCCGTGCTCTCACTAGGCAACTTTTCTCCATTTCTGGTGACATTGTTTCCTTGATTTGCTCTACCAGGAAGAGTTATGTTAATCCTTCGTAAGTCTTAGGACATTTTTTCCAAATCGGGCGCCACTTTTCGTAGATATGATTCAATCCTAGCAGCAGATTGTCCAAATGTTTCTCCTCCTTCTTTGTGAGATGGGCGAAGGCGCTTTCGGTAATTGTCGGCGGTAAGCTGAAGACGCCGTAACAGTGCTTGCATTGAAGCGTCTGTCATAATCGTAGTATGTTATGCTGGGGTTTAATTTTGTAAAAACTTTTCGTAAGCCGTCCCTTCCCTCTTAATCCCTTGAGAAAGTTTAAGATTCCACATGCTTTTGGGCAGGCCATACGATGAAGCAGTTCGCTCATATCTATCCAAGAACAGATCAATTTGTTCATTTCGCTCGCAAAATTTTTCCATTGGGAAAAGTCATTGCAGGTGAGTTGAGTGCTAGAACCAGGCATAGGCGTTGTCAGGTGATGAAGCGTTAGTGTGAGAAGCGGGACGATTTTGAACCTCTACTTTCTCTGAAGCCGGAACTCATTGAGCCCGTATCCTTTCGTTTTCCTTCTCTTTGTTTTTCTATTTCGGCCTCTATGAATGCATTACCTTCTACTTCACTCATTCCAACCTCTTTAGTGTATTTTAAAAGACCCATCCTTAGTTTTTAGTAAATCAGTCATTTTTCTAATATTTCTGTGCAGGTTGTTACACTCTCCCAGTATGTTACACTAGTTTCTGGGGTTATTACTAATATTTTCTATGAAGTAATTGTAATACAACAAAACCAATACAACTAACTGATAATGCAATTTACTTAAGCCCCAGGGAGTACTATTTAATTCTAATGAAGTAATGTAACCGTTAATGGAAGTTTTAGGTTTAATTGAATTTTTGACACATTCCTTAATTTCTGCTGAATTAAGGTCTCATCACTTGGAGTAATACTCAAGTATAAACAATTCCCTTCAATATTTTCACACACGTACACACTCTACTGCCTGTTTAAATGTACCACTTAATTACCTTAGTTTAACTATTTAACGTAATTAAATATAACCCCTGAATTTAAAATTAGTGACAGCAACGTTCTGTTTTTACTTTAAAATTTTATAATTGTTCTGTTCAGATACTACCAGAAGTGTCGTTGTCTAGGGCGTTATAAAATTATAGTACACAGTATATAGACTAATAATAGTTCAAGATTCCTTACATTTCTGCAGAAACCAATTTAAAGACAAGATTTCCTATAGTCACTGTGAAATAAGAATCTAGAAATTCAAATCGGTTCAAGGACGAGATTAGCACCCAATAATTGTCGCATGAAAATATAATTTATAGTAGGTAAGCTTGACAGCTGTATAGATTGTGATGGACAATAGTGCACACGGACGTGTGATAGTGGTGCGCAAGAGAGATTAGGCAGAAGGGCACAGGCTGAGTCAGTGAGTTTCTTCACTAAGAAAACCACACACACACACCTCTTTTGTGTTTTCTCTGGCGACAATATTACTCTTTTGCACACACTGTGTCACTCACAAAGTAGTAGGGTAAAGATGTAAAGTTAGATTGAGGGATTTGGTAGTCTGAACTGAACGAACAATCCTATCGAGGTTAACTCAATTTTTATTTCAATTTAGAAATGTAAATAAATCAATAAGGATTTTAAAAAACAGCAAAATAATAATAAAGGTTATCACGAGGAAAACAAACTCACAAACCAATTTTTGATGATTTTAAAGACGGAATAAAAAAAAAATTATTAACAACCAATAGTGAAAACAAGGATATGAATGAATTGTGTTAGTAAAGTTTCCCGGCAGGCCTGATAGGCAGATTTTGCTGGGACAATATGTGAAAAATACTGTTTGTGTGTAAATGAATCTTTGTTCCTTTGTTCCTTTGGTGTGAATGTTGGAAACAACTTATATCCTGGGGTTCTCTTGGAAAATATATCGTAATCCAATGCTTGAAATTAACTTCACTGTTCGAATAAGGTATCCACAAAGGGGCACAGAATCTGAACACGATTTCATAAATCCAAGATTGGGGTAACGACTTCACTGTTCGAATAAGGTATCCACAAAGGGCACAGAATCTGAACACGATTTTTATAAATCCAAGAAAGGTGTAACGTATCCACAGTTGATGCGATATCTACAGATAACGAATTTGCTTCCAAAGGTGGGATGGAGGGTTTAAAATGGGTGGAGGTAAATGGTAGGGTTGATGGTTGTTAAGGGTAATTCTGGTGGTGTTGAGTAATCCGTTTGCAATAAATGCAGTAATTGAAGTAATTGAAATAATTGAAATGATTGAAATGATTGAAGGGAATTATTGTGACTGGTGGACGAGGACTATATGGCCACTGGCCAAAGGTAACCTCTTTTCAGCAATACGAGACAAGACTTTGCACTGCATAAATCTGTTAGACAAAACAAAAATACATGTGTAACTACTCTTCTGCTGCAACATGCAGATTACAACAGAAACAATTTAAGCAGTGTCCAGCGTCGGCATGTTGATATCCATGCATGCGTCTCGTTCCTAAAATAGGTCAGTCCATTCTTAAAATTCCTGTCTGCTGTGAATGAATTAGCTGGACAGTCCAGATACATACACAATAACAAGACTTGCTTCCTCCCCTGTCAGACAAAGTTACATGAGGGTCCGCTAGAGAATCCTCCTGTGCTTTCCACCGTTCATTCCTTCCCGCATTCATAATAATATGCTCATACATTAATGTTACAAACATTGAAAAGTAAAATGGTCATTGAAATTATGAATGATACAAACATTGTAACATAACATCGCTTTAAAATACAAGCAGTGAAAATAAATGAATTTTCGTAAGCATTTATGATACAGACATGATAAAGGAAACCCGTTTATATAATATACTTAGACTCTCACCATGATAGTAATCTAGTTCATATCTATATATTTGAGCTAATTTCCTTTATACTGGAAAAGCGAATACATACCCGCACCGGAATAAATAGTCTGTTAAGTTAAACTAGAGGGCACTTTGTGTGTTTAACTCAAGTCTCCCTATGCATAGTTTTTTACTTTACAAGGCTAAGACGTGCGTCTCTCTCTTACAGTGTGCTATCACCAAGTGAAGTCTAAACTAGTTTCTTAAAGACAGAAAGAAAGAAAGAATTATTTTCGATTTACCCGCTACATTTTAAACGTTCCCACGATAGCAAAAGTCTCGCTGCAAATTAGTTTGCATATAGAATGTCACTTGTACGTGCTGTGGTTCCGAGCTCAAAAGTATTAAGAGGAAGAAGACAGGCCATAAATTTCTAGACAGACGAGTCTGGAAATTCCTAACAGACTTGAACGCTGGTTGACCGTATCTTCACCTGAGTTAAGTGCGTGAGAAACATTTTTTTCGGAAACTTAGGATAGACAGAAAATAAAGCAATATACAGGAAGGACAGACAATTTCAAATAGGCAAATTATCTTCACTCTGCGACACCTACTCGTTTTTATTTCATACCCATCGACCTATTCCACGTCCACAGCAGTTACCCTCATCTTCAGGAAGTGCGCTAAAAGTTGACCAACCTAGGCAGGTACACAACAAGTATGTGTTTTGTCATACTTACATACTAACTGACAAAAACAAAGATACACATGTGTGTAAGTACCCATTATGAATACACGTGTAAAGCGATTAACACTTATACGTTAGGTATATAATTGTGTGTAGTCCTCTTGGTTTCCTTGGGAGATTAGAAAACCTAAGATTACAACTACTTCTTACATGTCGAAAAAATAGCTTCAGGTCAGGTTGACCATAATGCTAGCAGCTCAAGCAAATGACATAAAGATGTGTTTCGTTGTACGCGGAATTTACGCACACAACACAGCGCGCAAACTTTAAATCGGGTATGGTCGGAATTACCCAAAAAAATTTCTGAAAACTTTCCTCAACTACTTATCTGTGCGTAATTAAATTGTTGATATTAATGAGCATATACTGTACAAGTAACTGCTGTTTTATTTAATTTGTAATTATATGAAAACAAATCACAACAAAAGAAAGACAACGAATAAGTCACACAAAATATGCCGGTATGATGAACACATTCCGTCAGCCGTTATTCGTGGAAAAGACCTACGGAGATGTAAATAGTCTCAAGCTGACTACTGCTGTCTTTGACGACATTCAAGTAGCCGTCTGAGAGTGTACGAAGAAGAAGCTTTTGTTCGAGTATTCACTGAACAGGTTATGGTTTTCTTTCTCTCCAATCTTGATTACGCAGACATTAGATTCATTATGGCTATATTAGTGCATCACGTGAAACATCCTTCATACTCACCGCACTCACATGTCACCCGTCAGCAACCTCTGGAGCATTTGCTTCCACAAATTCACGCAAAGCAATGTTGGCCAGTGCCCCTTGTTTAGTTTCTGTCCATGGCTGATATTTTTCCTTTCTCCATGTTTTTGTCTCACTCGTTTCCACTTACCCCGGGCTGCATCGTAAACCTCCTTAAGTGAGAACTTGCACCCGTTTTAAATTGATGAGTTTAATTATTATAAATTTATGTTTTGAATTACTAATTAATGCTGCTTACGTTTTATTTGGCCGTTCATTTCTACAAGACGCGGTAGCCGGCACTATGCCCAGCCTTCCCTATTGACCTTATATGAATTGCCTGGTAGGGAGCAGTGTTACCATCTCTTGCTACCCTTTTGAGCCCAAGGACAACACTAGCGACCGAAGAATGAACCAATTTGTCTTGTAATCAGCACCACGTTTTCTCGGGTCATACGAGTTCAACTTGTTGAATGATTAGTGTGGCTGCAAGTAGATGTCTGGGCTTACCTACCGATTGAGGTCAAAATGTTTTTGTCGATCGGACCAAGTGGAGATGCCCCCTACAGAGCCACATCAGACTGGGCGAAAAGAAGATTTTACAAGCACAAGTGAAAGAACATAAGAGAAGTCTTTAACATGGCCTTTTAACCTTTAGACAAACTAGACTGCCGCCTATGGCGCAGATGTTATGTTTAGCAGGAGACATGATTGATGTCTGAAAGATCATTAAATCAGACAATTAGGTTCGCCTGCCATCTAACAAACGTCATGTGATCTGATCTAGTTGCTATATACGCTTCTACACTGACCTCTGGGGGCAGGACTCAAAGCCATGTTCTGTCCTGAAGCGCTGAGAACACAACAAATATGAGATGAATGAAAATTGATGCCTATTAATCTCAACGTTTTAATTTCAAATGACAGGTTGAGCGGTGGAGAAATTATACATTCCTGAACATGATTAGCAGTTACAGAAGGGGAGAAAATAAAGAGATACAGCTGCACCAGAATCTTAACCAAAAAGAAATATTTATAAAATAAATAAATGACAAACAAAAACATGTAAAATAACTGGCATTAGAATGAAAGACGACAGATGACGACAGACGACAGACGTCTCATCCATTTTCCATCTCGTTCCTTATGGAGCATGGAGCCACCACAACTAAAGCGTGACCCCTTGCTGGAAACCTCCACCAAACATTCTGGTGTTCATGCCATGGTGGTTTCTATAGTAATGTGTTTGGTATAATGAGGTTTCCAGCCCTTTGCACAACCTCACGTCACATGACACTTACGACACGCCTAAGAGAGAGGGGTAGCCTTTTTCAGTCCTTATCCCCTCATACAGCCATGGAACTACATTGGACATGATATACAGAAAAGATGCAGGTAAAAACAAAGCTTATACATACAAGCAAAAATAAAGAGACTTATCAAAGGAAGCAATGGAATATTGTTAAATTATAAAATAAACTAATGTGAACAAAGATGAAATATGAAATTATTTCATTTTCTGATAATTTATAATCTCCTGACTCTAGATGTCTGAACACACTCTCAGGTTTATTTAGACTTTGACAATTGTATTTTCTTGACAAATTGTGCTTTTCCTATTAAAAAAACCATACATTTCTCGGAACATGGCTTTATGTTACTTACTTACTTACTTAGTCGTTCCCCTTCTACCGTGAGGTGTAGAGGTTTGGAAGAGAGAGCGCCAGACTATCCTATCGGCTGTCTTCCTCCTGGCCTGGTTCCATTCTAGTCCTCGGTCCTTCAAAGATTGTCTAATGTTGTCATCCCAGCGAACTATGGGTCGTCCTGGGGGTCTGGATCCCTGGCTCTTTGTTGCCCATGCTTGTCGTGGTAGCCGATCTTCTCCCATTCTGCAGACATGGCCAAACCATCTTAGTTGGGACTGTTCTACTTGGGTCTGCAGGGTGTGGGATTTTAGGCCTTGACGTATCGTCTGGTTGCGGACCATGTGTCTTCTTGTTACTTCAACCACCTTCCTCAGATACCTCATTTCTGAGGTTTGAATCTGGCTTTTGTGGGTTGTAGTCATTGCCCATGACTCGCATCCATATGTCAAGATTGGGACATAGGTGGAGCGGTATACAGCCATCTTCGTATTCTTACCAACCTCTCTCTTGCTGAGGAATCCTCGATTTTTGGCCTGAAAAAGTCTCCCAGCCGCTGCTTTTCGAGTGGCCAACTCTTCTTTGATGCCTCCCTTTCGGTCAATAATAGCTCCGAGGTATTTAAAGTGGTGGACCTGCTCCAGGACCTGTTCTCCCAGCTTAATCTGATGTCTTCTTTCTTCTCGTGATATCATCATGGCTTTTGTTTTAGAGCTGCTTATGACCATCCCTCTCTTCTCCAGCTCTTCCTTCCAGACTAGCAGGTTGGATTGGAGATGTGCCTCTGATTTAGCAATCAGGGCAACATCATCAGCAAATGCCAGCTCTGAAATATAGACCTGTCTCATCTTCCAGTACCCCACTGAATACTTTCTTGTTCTCTCCTTACATGCCTTGATGGCATCGTCCATGAGGAGTATGAAGAGGTAAGGTGACAGGATATCACCTTGTCTTACACCAGTGGTGGTCCTGAACTCTTCTGACTTATGGTTTGCTGTCCTCACATAATTTCTGCAAGACTTGTAGAAGCTGTGTATAGCATGAATCAGAGGTGCTGGAATGTTCTTCCTTGCCAAACAGTCCCAAAGTTTGCTCCAGGGGACCCTGACAAACGCCTTTTCCAGATCTATGAAACAAAGATGGATATCACTCTTATACTCAAGGGCCTTTTCACTCAGCTGTCTGAGTGTGAAGATTAGGTCTTGAGTACTTGGGTTTGCTCGGAATCCGCACTGGACCTCATCCAATTGTGGCTCAGCTAGGCGTCGGAGTCTCTGCTCTAGGATTATAGAGTAGATTTTTTACCAGGGACACTGAGAAGGGATATGCCTCTATGGTTTCCACATTGTCGATTGTCATCCTTTTTAAAAATTGGTGTTATGATGGCAATCTCCCAATCCTTTGGTATGGTCTTGTTGCACCACGCTGCCTGTAGGACCCTTAAGAGTAATAGGTTGCATGATGCTCCCATGTACTTAACCATTTCTAGTGTTATACCATCATGCCCTGCTGCTTTGCCCATCTTGATTTTCTACAGTGCTGCCTTCAATTCTTCCATCTTTATGTCATCTTCACCATCATTGGTTTTCTCTTCTGTGCTAGTAGTTATCATTTCTGATGCTTCACCATGCTCACCATCCAGGAGTTCTGAGAAATATTCTTTCCATCTTTCCATTACTTCCTTCGGGGCAGTAAGCAATTTGCCTTGCTTGTCCTTTATAAATTTGAGAGGGCATTGTTTTCCCTTCCTCGTGTTCTTTAGGGTCTCATAGAACAATTTCTGGTTTTCTTGTGCATCTTTTTCTAGCTTATCTCCAAATTCTTCCCAGGACTTCTGTTTTGCTGCTAGCACCTTGTTCTTTGCTTCTGTTCTGAGTGTCACATATTCTCTATATTTCTCCATTTGTCCTGTTGTGGTTTTAGCTCCTAAGTATTGTTTCCATGCCATTTTCTTCTCTCTTATTTCTCTTTGACTTCCTCTGTCCACCAAGGTGTCCTCTTTCTCTTGTTCCCAAGTCGGACTTCACCACATGCTTCTGCAGCAGCTGTCTTTATGATGTTTTTTAATTTAAGCCAGAGGGTTTCCAAGTCATCAGGTTGTTCTTCTGTGTAGCTCACAGCTGCAGCAATATCTGGTCTTAATTTCTGGCTCTCTCAGCTTGTAGGTCTTAATGCTCATTTCTCCCGTTCGTTTACTTAGTTTCTTGCGTGATGTTGGGCAGTTCCTAGGCTGAGCAACTCTTTCAGTTTTTCTTTTGATTGTAAGCAGGTTGTCACGTAAGTCTTTATATCATTAAATTGCCTACATCTTCTTCCTATTCTCTCACCCGCATCCTTTTATTTTATTATCTTTCCGTACTTGTTTTTCCTGTATTTTTTTCGCATCACTCGTTGCGAAAAATATATTTCTTTCCCATCATCGTTTTTCTTTCTCATACTGACTAGTAACCTTATTGCATCAGATGTCAGTCGCGCAGATAGCTGTGAATATACGGTTCTCGCCAGACATACGTCTGCAGTTTCCCCGGTCAGAGCGCGGCCCGACCAGATTCCTGGGCCTGGGGTGTGAGAAATTCGTTTCGCTGGACATAGAGCAGACTTTTGGTCTACCATTTTTCACCTGTCACTAGCTTAAGGTGTCAAACCCGGCATCTGTACGACGCAGTTGTAGACGGTTGTCTGTGATTTGCAACTGACACGCGCTTTTCCCGGTCAGTTTGTCAACGCAGGTGCGTAATCGCCCTGGTGGCAGTTACGACACGCCTCTAAGTTAAACGTAGCTGTTATGAGAAGGGGGAGAGATCGGGGCGGGGGGGGGGGGGGGAATAGTTCATCCTTTGTCTGATTTTAAAATATTAACCTAGTTTGAAACTTTATTTTCATTCTTCTCAATAAATCGCAGTAGACAGGTGGTTCGCGAAGAGTAGAGCTGTATAAGCGAAGTTTCTTAGTTTGTTGCGACAATTTGTCGAACTTCTAGACTTCCATAAATATGAGCGTAAAAATTCTTAATTGTGCGATATCCTGTAGTGCTGTGTTTTGAGGTAAATATTATATAGTAGTTCTCTAGAATTTTGTGAAGTGATTAAGTGTTAAATCGCCGATTTGATTTTAAACTAGTTCTTTTGAACAGAGGGCTTAATCTATATAGTCTGTATTATTTTCTAGTGACGCGTTTCAGTGGAAAACAGAAATTATATTTCTTGCTTAAATTCAGTCGGCTAATAAAGAAATTTAATTTAACTTCTAAATAATCAGACGAGAGAATATATTTTAAAAACTAAACTTATAACGCTAGATACATCATTGAGTGTTGACGAAATACGTATGTATTTTCTAATTCATGATGTTTGATTTATTTAATATAACTTATTTTACGGGAAGTTTTAAATATAAGTCAAGCTGTAGGCTTGCTATTAAAATGTAAGTTATATTGAGTACATATATGTAAATTATTTGATATGTGTTCTTTCTTTTATATAGTGAAACGGTGGTACCCAACTTTACCAGCGTTCTAGTACGTGAACATTATTTGGGAAGAAACAAATCACTTTCATTACCTGAACTGTAACAGTTAAATGAAGTAAGAGGCCTTCGCGCCAGAATTAATTCTTCCAGAATAACTCTTCAGTACAATTCAGCCCGTTGTGGCAAGCAAAGATCAGAACATTCCGACAGAGTTTTGACTAGTACTGTGGTGACCAAATATAGTAACTTCCTGAAAGTAGACACCGATCTGACATTCCTTAAATTCTAGAAACCAAAGCTAAATGACATTGTGCTCTGCTAACTTTTGTGCCTGGACAATATTTTATGTGACTTAATCAGACATTCGAAAAATTAGAACACCCAAGGAATCGTTCCCTGAGAGTTTAGTACGTCTTTTGGAACTGGGGATTTCTTGGTCAAGGACTGCATTTTCGGGTCTGTGTGAAGGTCCTAGAATTATTATGTTCCCAGAGGCAGCGAGCAAAGTTGTGAGCATAACTGTGTACCCATGGCCATGGCTGAATGAATGAGTGTACGCAGATCAGAGTGTTATTTTACAGTTGTATATTGTCATCCATTTACTGTCTTAATTCTTTTTGTTTAACCTGCAGAATTTGTTACTATTTGCTAGAGTTTCTTTTTTTCTTAGGCTAAATCAGATTATCCAACTCTGTTCATACATTTACGAGAAAGAAAGAAACCTCTTAGACTCAACCCTATGTATCTATAACTCTTTGTGCCATCATCTGTTCTCTTAACGGGGCTGTGGGCTAAACCTAGAGTAAGATTCTAACGGGCTATCATCCTTGTAGCATTTTTTCTTGAATTCTATGACTATTTGTATATGTTTTTCCTTGATGTAATTTTTGGTGTTGTGAGAAGATTTTTTTTAGATGATAATAATAAAAATCTCTCTTGAACTAAATCAGTGCGTTGGTCAGCTCGTTCTAAAATATATATATATCATTGTTATAGTTTTCCCACGTCTGTGTGTTTACCTGTCGTCACGTGTATGTGCGTGCCTGTGAGTAGATAGAGATTTATGTAATATATATCTGTGTGTAGACTGTCTGACGCCTTTAAAAACGGTCGTAGAAGATAGGTGAGAGAGAGAAGATTATCTCGATTCTCAAAGACAGCCTCTATAGCACATCCTATCATCTCACGTGTGGAAATTCTATTTCTTTTCACCAGCTCTCACTGTATCTATCATTCATTCCAACCTATTCAGAAGGGACCTAACCCAAGTCTTAATACTCCTATCTAAAATCTACGACAAATGGGTTCTCGTCCGTAGGATTTTTGAACTTAGAATAGGAAGACGAGTACGACAAATGGTCGCTCGTTACCGGGAATTGAACCCAAAATCCTAAGGCGATACGACAAATGTGGTCTCGCCCGACGGATTTTTGAATTTAGAATAGGAAGACGAGTACGACAAAGGTGGACTCGTCTATCTGGATTTTGAACTTAAGATTCTTTATTCTGAAATAGAGTAAGAGTGTGATGTCTTGTGAGTTTTGTATCTTTTAAAAATAATTTATCCCCCAGACTAACGATCTGTTTACGGGCGTGCTGACCACACAAACTGATAAGTTTTTTTCCACAGCATTAAGAAGCATTATACATTTGGTTTACATGTTGATTTTGTCGGAATACATGTTAATTAATGATTTTGTAATACTAAACGCTGGTAAAGTTTTGTGAGTGTATAACATTCACAAGGGTTCTGAAGCAGGAAGGTGTTTGAACTAAAGTTAAGGAGTGCGTTTCGGACTATTTGTCCAGATTAATTGCCTCCCTCACCCTAACTGTCTTCAGGGGTGAACTATAGTGGATTTTATAATTAACGGATTATTTTTCTCTTTAATTTTTGCAATAATTATTTTGTTTCCACTATAGCAACTTATTTTTTCAGAAGAAATCTTAACTACCATTTAGGTGGCGTAGTCGTGTTTTGCATTAGGTGCTTTATTGCCGATTAATAGCAGCGATAGTTAGATTTTACTTTGTAGGAGGTATCCCAGGGTTAAGGATATCATCTTTTGATTTTTTGGTATTTTTTTTCTCGTAAGTGGTAAGAGTCAGTGTATCCTTTTTCCTATTTTCTTTCTCCACTAGTCTCAGTCACTGACATAATATGGCCGAGAGGGCAAAGCTTAGACAACTCCTCAGGGACGAAGCGAGAGAGGAGGGACTGGAAGGAGAGGAAGCGAAAGCATTTGTCAGAGACGAACTTGAGAGATATGATGCGGAGAGGAAAGCAGCTGAAGCTAAAGAGCAGAAGAAGATGGACGAAGAAATGGAAATCCGCAGGGAGAGAGAAAGAGAGAAGGAGAGACAGCATGAGAAGGAGAGGGAGGACAGAGAGGAAAGAGAGAAGGAGAGACAGCATGAGGAAAGAGAGAAGGAGAGACAGCATGAGGAAAGAGAGAAGGAGCGACAACATGAGTTGGCTCTTAAAGCTCTAGAAGTGCAAAGTCGTGGCGCAGCCTCTACCTCCAGCAATGGAGAGTCTTCTCCTCATTCTTCCTTAACTGATCCTTCTAACACTCAATCTACCCATCTCACTGCTATGTCTTTTCCGCTTGAATCTTTCCCTTGTCCAAATGAGAAGATTGACACTTGGCTAGAAAAATTTGAGAAAATTGCAACTCTGTACGGTTTAGAGAGGTCGCGGTGGAACATGAAGCTTTCCCAGGCTTTGAAAAGTTCTGCGTATGATGTGTACGCCAAACTGGAAAGCAGCCAACAAGACAACTATGATCTGTTGAAGAAAGCGTTACTGGAGCGCTTTGAAATGAACGCTCGCAAATTTTTGCAACTGTTTCGCAACAGCAGGAAAGAGAATTCTGAAACTTTTCAGCAGTTCTCGTCTCGTTTGAAGGGTTATCTGACAAAGTGCCTAGAGCTCTCGCAGCTCCCCTCTACCTACGAAGGTCTTGAGGAATTTGTTTTAACAGAACAAATAAAGAACACATTGTCTGCTGATACCCGGAGATTTCTCGCTGAGCAGGGAGCAGAAAAACTTGAAGACATTTTGGAAAAGTCTGAGCGTTATCAAAATGCGCTGGCTGAACTACCGGCCACAAAGCGGAAACCGACAGAGGAGCATTTTCGAAAACATAACCTAGAGCAATCTTCTCAGGCTTCTAACCTAAATAACCACAGAGAAACTGGACCTCAAAACCCCCCTCCTGAAAAATCCAAGTTCTACAAGAACAAGTACCCCAACCACCCCAAACAGTCTGATCAACCCGACCGCCCTACATGGCAGCGTAGCCAGAAAGGACAAGGTGGCAAAGGGAGAACCCCTGAGCACGGGACATATGATCAGACCGAGCACACCGAGCCTAAACGCATCGGATGCTTATTAGCAGTCTTGCAAGGCGGAATTATTGACAGTGATTCCCAACCTGTTGGGGATAGACCCTCAACGCGAGGTACTGTTACTTTGAACGGTTCTCAAACTTCTTGCTTATTTGACACGGGGCTTTCTTATGATTGCATTGTTGCCCGAAACCTGGTCAAACCCGGTCAAGAGACAGCAGAGACCGTCCAACTTTGTGGAGTTCGTAAGAGTGATGCACCTACAGCGCTTCCCATCGCATTGGTGGAGATCCACTCTGATTTCGTCAGAGGTGTGATCAAAGCGGCTGTTATGGATGATCCCATCTACCCAGTCATACTTGGCGGGAGATACGTGTGTATTGGGAAACCGGAAGAGCCGATTGTGGCAGCAGTAACTACAAGAGGGCAAACCAAAAAGGAACGGGAGCCTGCGCCTAATTTGTTACCTATGGAACTTAAAGAAGCGCAATACAAGGACCCTACTTTGGCACCCTGCTTTAGGAAACTGCCCATGGCTAAGGAACCCAAACAACACGGGGACATTTTTTCTAAGGATGGCGTACTTTATCGGAGAACGGGCAAGCCTGACCAAGGTTACAACCAGCTCCTAGTACCGAGACAGTACAGAAGCCAAATCCTAGAAATGGGGCACTCTCTTCCCTTCAGCGGACACATGGGACAGAACGCCACAAACCAACGTATAACCACTCATTATTGGTGGCCAGGAGTAAACACTGATATTATCAGGTACGTCAAATCCTGTGCCCAGTGCCAACGTGTACCACCTAAGCAACGGACACCCCCAGTCCACATGGGTGAAATGCCAATAATGGGAACACCATTCGAACGGGTTGTGATCGACATTTTAGGGCCTTTCGAAAGGACTAAAAGAAGGAACAGGTTCATCCTGACCTTAGTCGATACATGCACTTTATGGGCAGAAGCTATCCCGCTAACATGCGCAGATGCCAAGCATGTCGCAGAAGCCCTCGTGCAGATTTTCACTCGGTTGGGATTCCCTCAGCAAGTGTTGACGGATAACGGATCTCCATACCGAAACCTGTTGATGGATGAGATCGTTAAGATCTTGAGGACCCAACACATCCACACTAAGCCATATACTCCGGCCGGAAATGGGCTCGTGGAACGTGCTAATGGAAACCTCAACATGATGCTAAGTAAACTGGCACAAGTGAAACCTGAAGATTGGGATCTTTGTATTCCTGGAGCTTTATTTGGCTACAGAGATCATCCTCATACTTCCACAGGATTTCCGCCAGCGACACTCTTATTCGGCAGACCCATTAAGGGCCCGCTTGAAGCCTTACTTCAGTCTCTGACAGACGAGAAGGCTGATGAGACAGTTGTCTCAGTAAGTAAATATGTGTCGGTTTTAAAGGAAAGGTTGAAACTAGGGTGGGACCTAGCAACGACTAACTTTAAGCGAGCTCGCACAAAGCACGCTAACCGATACAGGAAAGTCGCGAAAGAGAGAGAACTGGAAGCAGGAGAGAAAGTTTTGGTGTTACTCCCTACCGAGAACAACCAACTGAAGATCGGATGGCAAGGGCCGTTTACCGTCCTGAAAAAGATTTCTAAGGCTAACTACCAGATCTCTATTGAAGGAAAGGAGAAGGTTTTCCATTTAAATCTCTTAAAGAGATACTTGGAAAGACCAGTGCCGACCTCCAACCATCTCCTGACGATCGCCAGAGCTGACGAAGATGATGATAGTGGCAGGGATATTCCACCGCTATCACAGGAAATCTTTCAAAAATGTCAGAAGCGGCGACGCTCTTTCAAGCGCGCATGGGAGACATTCCAGAGGAAGGAAACTTTGGGGAGTAGACTTGAGTAGGAATTGGAGAGAGATGGAGGGGAAGATGAGAAGGAAGAAGACAGACACCCTGAAGCTACGGTTATAGGAAATTTAATTCCATAACGTAGACATGGAGTGCTTCCATATCTTAAGGAGGGACGTCCTGTCACGTGAGTCTTTATATCATTAAATTGCCTACATCTTCTTCCTATTCTCTCACCCGCATCCTTTTATTTTATTATCTTTCCGTACTTGTTTTTCCTGTATTTTTTTCGCATCACTCGTTGCGAAAAATATATTTCTTTCCCATCATCGTTTTTCTTTCTCATACTGATTAGTAACCTTATTGCATCAAATGTCAGTCGCGCAGATAGCTGTGAATATACGGTTCTCGCCAGACATACGTCTGCAGTTTCCCCGGTCAGAGCGCGGCCCGACAAGATTCCTGGGCCTGGGGTGTGAGAAATTCGTTTCGCTGGACATAGAGCAGACTTTTGGTCTACCATTTTTCACCTGTCACTAGCTTAAGGTGTCAAACCCGGCATCTGTACGACGCAGTTGTAGACGGTTGTCTGTGATTTGCAACTGACACGCGCTTTTCCCGGTCAGTTTGTCAACGCAGGTGCGTAATCGCCCTGGTGGCAGTTACGACACGCCTCTAAGTTAAAAGTAGCTGTTATGAGAAGGGGGAGAGATCGGGGCGGGGGGGGGGGGGGGGGAAATAGTTCATCCTTTGTCTGATTTTAAAATATTAACCTAGTTTGAAACTTTATTTTCATTCTTCTCAATAAATCGCAGTAGACAGGTGGTTCGCGAAGAGTGGAGCTGTATAAGCGAAGTTTCTTAGTTTGTTGCGACAATTTGTCGAACTTCTAGACTTCCATAAATATGAGCGTAAAAATTCTTAATTGTGCGATATCCTGTAGTGCTGTGTTTTGAGGTAAATATTATATAGTAGTTCTCTAGAATTTTGTGAAGTGATTAAGTGTTAAATCGCCGATTTGATTTTAAACTAGTTCTTTTGAACAGAGGGCTTAATCTATATAGTCTGTATTATTTTCTAGTGACGCGTTTCAGTGGAAAACAGAAATTATATTTCTTGCTTAAATTCAGTCGGCTAATAAAGAAATTTAATTTAACTTCTAAATAATCAGACGAGAGAATATATATTTTAAAAACTAAACTTATAACGCTAGATACATCATTGAGTGTTGACGAAATACGTATGTATTTTCTAATTCATGATGTTTGATTTATTTAATATAACTTATTTTACGGGAAGTTTTAAATATAAGTCAAGCTGTAGGCTTGCTATTAAAATGTAAGTTATATTAAGTACATATATGTAAATTATTTGATATGTGTTCTTTCTTTTATATAGTGAAACGGTGGTACCCAACTTTACCAGCGTTCTAGTACGTGAACATTATTTGGGAAGAAACAAATCACTTTCATTACCTGAACTGTAACAGTTAAATGAAGTAAGAGGCCTTCGCGCCAGAATTAATTCTTCCAGAATAACTCTTCAGTACAATTCAGCCCGTTGTGGCAAGCAAAGATCAGAAACATTCCGACAGAGTTTTGACTAGTACTGTGCTGACCAAATATAGTAACTTCCTGAAAGTAGACACCGATCTGACATTCCTTAAATTCTAGAAACCAAAGCTAAATGACATTGTGCTCTGCTAACTTTTGTGCCTGGACAATATTTTATGTGACTTAATCAGACATTCGAAAAATTAGAACACCCAAGGAATCGTTCCCTGAGAGTTTAGTACGTCTTTTGGAACTGGGGATTTCTTGGTCAAGGACTGCATTTTCGGGTCTGTGTGAAGGTCCTAGAATTATTATGTTCCCAGAGGCAGCGAGCAAAGTTGTGAGTATAACTGTGTACCCATGGCCATGGCTGAATGAATGAGTGTACGCAGATCAGAGTGTTATTTTACAGTTGTATATTGTCATCCATTTACTGTCTTAATTCTTTTTGTTTAACCTGCAGAATTTGTTACTATTTGCTAGAGTTTCTTTTTTTCTTAGGCTAAATCAGATTATCCAACTCTGTTCATACATTTACGAGAAAGAAAGAAACCTCTTAGACTCAACCCTATGTATCTATAACTCTTTGTGCCATCATCTGTTCTCTTAACGGGGCTGTGGGCTAAACCTAGAGTAAGATTCTAACGGGCTATCATCCTTGTAGCATTTTTTCTTGAATTCTATGACTATTTGTATATGTTTTTCCTTGATGTAATTTTTGGTGTTGTGAGAAGATTTTTTTTAGATGATAATAATAAAAATCTCTCTTGAACTAAATCAGTGCGTTGGTCAGCTCGTTCTAAAATATATATATATATCATTGTTATAGTTTTCCCACGTCTGTGTGTTTACCTGTCGTCACGTGTATGTGCGTGCCTGTGAGTAGATAGAAATTTATGTAATATATATCTGTGTGTAGACTGTCTGACGCCTTTAAAAACGGTCGTAGAAGATAGGTGAGAGAGAGAAGATTATCTCGATTCTCAAAGACAGCCTCTATAGCACATCCTATCATCTCACGTGTGGAAATTCTATTTCTTTTCACCAGCTCTCACTGTATCTATCATTCATTCCAACCTATTCAGAAGGGACCTAACCCAAGTCTTAATACTCCTATCTAAAATCTACGACACAGGTAGTGATCACTTCCAATCTCTGGCCCCCTCCAGACTCTAGCATCCCGGACATATTTGAATGAGCTCCTCCTAACAATGGCATAGTCGATCACTGACTTCTCATTCTTTGTTGGTTCACATCTAGTGTATGCATGTATGCGCTTATGGGGGAACTTTGTGTTTTGTAATGATCAGTATCTGCTCACTGCAGAATCTAAGGAGTCGCTTTCCATTGTCATTGAGAGTATCTTCTCCATATCTTCCGATAACTCCACCCCATCTAGCATGGTCATTTCCAACTCTGGCATTGAAATCTCCGAGCATGATAATTTCATCTAGGCAGTTATCCACTGTCCTTTGAAGCAGCTCGAAGAATTCCTTCTTGACCTCTGCTCTCTCATCCTCATTTGGCCCATACACTATGACCAGGTTGACTATGGTTTCTCCTTCTTTTAGTTTTACAACCATATTGCGCTCCGAGACAAAGTTCCATCCCTTGATACTATCTTTTTCGCCACAATGCAACCCACTGTAGAGCAGCGTGTTGCCATCGAGATCCATGACTCTTTGTCCTTTTTTCTTTGAATCCGTTATAGCCAGGATTTCTAGTTTTGTTTTCCTCATCTCTTCCACCAGCTCCTCTTCTTTCCCATTTATACTTCTTGTGTTCCAAGTTCCAAAATTCGTAGTCCGTAGTCCGTTCCAGTTCGTCGCCTTTAGAATCAGTCTGGTTTTCTCTCTTGTAGTTCTCTTGTAGTTCTTATAATCAAAAGTTTAAGCAAACAGGTGATTGGCCTGTTGTGCCTTTGCATGGTGGAGGGGCTGCCTCCTTACGGCATCCATGCAGGCTTTATGTTACTAATTTTGTCTATCTTGTTTAACGCCTAGTCAATCAATAAGAGACCTGTCACATATACTCTCCACTGCATAATGAAACATTTTTCATATCACATTTTTTATATTTTATCACAATTTTGAATTATTGCAAATAATGCTGTCATATTTTGACTAATTTGTTAAAATGTTTATACACTAACTTTAAAGTTGTTGTTTTTTTTTTTCGTACGCCCGCTAATACTCGAGGCGAAATCTCAGGTTATTGTTAATGTCTAACCTGACATTGATTTTACGTGAGTATCCCTTTTCTTGTACAGAGACAGGTGTCCCTCGCCATTCAGACAGATACTCGCCGATTTCGGAGGTACCCATTAGAGCTGGGTCGGCTCAGGAGCCGCCAAACCCTGGTCGACGACACTCCTTCAAATGTCCTCGCCAGGTCTCGAGTTAATCCAGTCCAATTCCCGGTCGACGAAAAATCCTCAAATGCCGTCGCCCGGGTTTGATCCTGAATCACCCGGTCGCCAGAGCGGTGTTGTAACCACTACGCTAGCGCGGCTCCTTTAAACTGATTCCGTACGTAAGATCTATTAAAAGACGCAATGGCCGACCGCTGTGACCGCAAGATCTTTTAAAAGACGCTGATTTATTTCGTTGTTTCTTTCTATTCTGATATTTTATACTGCCCGGAATTTATCTCGAACGGAAGTAAACACAAAACTGGGCAAATTTCAACAAGCTTCAACGTCTTTTATTTGCGTTTGAAGGAATTTTTTCACATTTATCTTCATCTTTAATCGTGTTTTGTCGTATCGCCATAATGGCCGAAAAACACACAGGATATGTTACTAATATGTGAACAGTGAACAAACTGTGCGATCAACCATAACTTTCTTACTTTTTCTGTGTTTCTAAATGGATTACCTGCACAAAGAGAGCAGTGAAACTGTATTGTGATAACAATTTATGTTACAAGCCTTACGTAAGTTGAAAATTTTTGTTCAAAATTTCAAGTTATCTTTTTTCCGTGTACATGTTATCTGTTATAACATAAACATAACATAAAATTAGCTAGAAAGGCATATGGATTTATATTGTTCATCCAATGTACTTTAATTTGATATATAATATGTTATACTTAACTCATGATTAGACACACATTGTCTGTAAACGTAAATTATGTATGTGTAAATTTTTGGGGCCTAAAAATAATTCCGTCCAGAGCTGAAAATAATTACGTACTGAATCAGTTAAAGTTGTATATCTCGGGATGTGCGTAGGTTATTAAAACTCTAATGTGACAATAGTTTGTAAAACACAATGATGAACTTCCACTTAAATTTTGGTGCTCATAAGTACACAAATACGACAGCCTACGTGAAGTGACATATAGGATTCAAATCCAATATGGCCACCATATCCATGGTAACCAATAGCATTAAAACACCAAATGCGTTGGTATGCATAGCTATTAGTGTTGTCAGTTAAACCACGGCATTAGTATGGAACTACTGCAATTATTTATGAAAACATCCGTTCACTGTAGCTCCCAACCTCCGTAAGAGATGGACGGAACATTATAAAGAGCTTCTACACAGATCAACAACACCACAAGCTGAGCCAGCTGAGACTGTCCAGAACAACAGACATCGGTAGCTGTCAATACTTTCAGATATATGTTCCACCGAGAACGAAAACAGCGGGTTTCACTACTTTACTGAGAATGATACGTGATAGAAAAATTGAAACAAGATGTTAAAATGTCAGTACAGTGCACATTTTTTCTGTCTTCCCCAAAGATGTCCTAGAACTACACTGAACGTTCATAGCAAAATTGAAAAAAGGGTTGTTGTTGTTGTTGTTTAACTAGGGCTGCTGAGCTTCTCGCTCTTTTGCAGCCAATACCAAGCTGAAGACTCCTTGGTAGTATCTACACTGTAGATCTAGGCTTTTCCTGTGGCTTTTCTGCCATTCCGAAACGTGTTGAGTTGAAGTCGTGAGCTCCCGTTTCTCTGCCCTGGCTTGCATTTAAAGGATCATCACATCTGGCCCTAAAGCTAGCAGGAAGAAGCGCGTGGCATACTGTGCAATCCTCGTCATCCGGGGGGTAGGGGGCCTCTCCAAATATGCAGAGCTAAAGTACTAGGCTCTGGTTCCGGGCTCTCCAAAGGAATCGTCACGTGTTACACAGAGCCACTTCTCAGCTCCCCTATCATGAGGTCCATAGTGCATGCAGCTAACCAGTTAAAAGCTAGAGATACACCCGGGGCTCAAGTGACACCTCCTAGCTGAGTGTGTAATGCTGGATTTTCAACATGTTTCACCACAAGGGGAATCCCTGGAAGTGTGTAGATGATTTTAAGAGTCAATGAGGGTGTAATTAGCATCACAGACAGAGGTTCACTTCCACATCTATATATTGGTGCACTTAGTTGGTGGTCATATGACTCTTGATATGCTTCCATGCACTGAAAAAAAAGATAAAGGTGGTTCTATAGCAGACCCTGTTGTAAGGAATTAAAGTCATACTACGCTTCACTTTACCAGGTCTCAGTTCTGTTTAGTGGGGTGACTGGTTCCCTTACTCGCTACTTTTGTCTTCCCTAGCACAAGAGCAGGGCCTGTTACCCATTTACGAATGGGTAGACTGGATGGTGACGCTAACAGGTTTCGAACCCAGTTACTATGCCTCGAAAAGCAAGACTCTAACCACCCTGCCACTTTGTCACGGGATTGCCTCCCCTTGCTTGGCAGTAGTGGTCCACTAATGGTCACAACGCAAGCGTATCTAAAAGTAGGTCGTCCAAGGTATCTATCTTCGCGCAAGATTACTCTTGGCAAAGATGTAGATAGAAGATGAATGGCGCTTCTACCGTAGGGGAGCCTTCACAAGAAATTCCCAGAAGTCAAGAACAAACGCTGCTTAAGGGCTGAACAAATTTGTTAACTTATTATCTGGTCCGTCGCCTTTTGTGAAGGGGTTATGCAATGATTCTGGCCCGTCAAGCTCCCAAATGGAGTAATCCAACGAATGCCCTCTTATAATTAATAGGTATATATATATATATATATATATATATATATATATATATATATATATATATATATATATATATATATATATATATATATATATATATATATATATATATATATATATATATATATATATATATATGTATTTATCAAGAAAAACTGGCTCATACGTTTGCTTTCGTACATATAAACTGAATCAACTATTATTGTTTAGTTTCGAATAACATACAACAAATTTAATAGTCAATTAGTTCAACAAGTTAAAATAAGGATTAAATGGGGTGAAAGTTATATTACATTTTTCCTCATTGAGGTTTTGGTAGGGCGTTAATAATAATGTCCGTATGTTTACTGTAGCCTGTTATATAAAACTTAGCTCCAGATGAGTCCTGTAGCTGTGGTTTTCGTCACTTCTTTTTGGTGATGAGTACACTTCTCCACATAATTCGTCTACTGTAGGCGGTTGGTGGTGATACTCTTCTCTCACACCAGTGGCGTAGGAACTTCAGCACTTAAGTCTGATGTATTGTAACCACGAACTGTGACAAATTAGAAAGAAGCAAAATGCCTCAGTACATTTGTTCTCCGCAAACCGGCCCATTTTCATGCACTCCACCCACGAATGTTAATCTCTCAGAAGAATTAAATTCCCGAACACACAATGTAACTCAGAGAATTTGATGAAAATTCACCAATATCCTTCTGAGTGTCAATTAGGAAATTACGTCTGGAGTGCATGGATAATGATTTGCCTGAATTACAATTAAAAAAGGTATATAAATCTCACAACATGATTCTATACACTTTAGGCACAGGTGATGTAATCATCACTCATTACTCATCCTAACACCCGTCTGAGTTCTGGGGACATCTCTGCTGTCGGGTTTTCCGCTCGACTAGTCAGAAACAATCACCAGCTCTTGCAGTAGTGGTTCATGCATATACTATTTTCATATGTTGAGGTTGCCAGCCTCATATATAACCACTTAGCAAGAAACCCGTAAAATTTACATTAGTAAATAAATTGTTTACACTTACCCCAAAATTTTGGGAATACACACTTCTCCTGGCGCAGATTAGAATGGACCCACAGCCCTGTATTTAGATGATGTTTGAATCAATTAAGTCTGAGAAATTCCTCTTATGACTGGTGAAACACTTGGTCTGGATATCTATAATTGCTCTTATGACAGGTGAGACACTTGGTCTGGAAATTTATAATTCCTCTTATGACGGGTGAGACAC
This sequence comes from Oreohelix idahoensis, assembly GCA_024509875.1. Taxonomy (NCBI): domain Eukaryota; kingdom Metazoa; phylum Mollusca; class Gastropoda; order Stylommatophora; family Oreohelicidae; genus Oreohelix; species Oreohelix idahoensis. The sequence goes on from JAMPIV010015542.1 coordinate 74,144, forward strand.
TTGGTCTGGAAATCTATAATTCCTCTTATGACGAGTGAAACACTTGATCTGGAAATCTATAATTCCTCTTATGACGGGTGAAACACTTGGTCTGGAAATCTATAATTCCTCTTATGACTCCTTGTATTAAAATTCCCAAGTTTCCAGTCTTGTATTAAAATGGCGGGTTTACTTGTGAATTCCAAAGTTGCCCAATACTCGATCTGGTACTTATAGTTGTGGGATTGTAAGTCCTATCCTCTTTCTTCTGGCTTGTAGGAGGTGTTGAGTTGACGCTGCGATGCAATCTGTCTGTGCGTCCGAATTTGTTAGGTTATATCTCACACTCCTTAGTTTCATATCCCAGCTGTGTTTCCGCCGAAAGTCCCAATCAAATCATAGTAGATTCTGGCAAACCAATCCAATCTATCTAGCACTGTTTAGGTGGGGAAGTTTATCATTACTCATCCCACGCGTATTTGAAAATATTAAATTTAATATACACGCGTAGCCTCTTACACAGTGATGTCATATTGTTACCTAAGAGTTCCGACGCACCTCTGTTTATTACATTTATCTGCGTGCCTCCGCCAGACAGATGTCTCGTCAAACCGTATTGTCTTCTTTCATAGTATCACTTACCGGCTTGTGTCAACACGATCAACAGATTTCCAATGGGGTCAAATGTTTGACCGCCCCGGTTCCACAGGCGGGCAAACAGATTAGGCGATAAAATATTTTCGCTGGCCGGGTCACTAAACCTGGCGAATCGTAACAACAGTCTGGGAGTGGAGTGTGAAACAACAAGATACGCATTACTCCCGTAGCAAATACTGCCATAGGGGAGTGGCGTGTTAGAGAATCCACCATGCTATGTCCAGCACAAAGCAAAATAGTGAAAATAACGAATGAAAAGGCATGATTTATGCCAAATAAAAGCGATGAGTGTTATGATTAAAATTCATAACGATTGTGCCTATTATATGGTTAGCTCAACAGGGCTCTTTGTTTGTTTATTTTATACGGGTCACTGATAAAGACGGGTGAGTGACGTTAAGCCGATATGCTTGACTGGTTCACGTGAAACTAGAGGAGTAGAAGTGCGGGGCCTTATACGATTGTGTGTCATGGCGAGTGGACGTATGTGTTTGAGCTCCTTATTGTTGAAGTGTTTATAATGGAGTTATGTTATCACTAATACATCAAGATCTTCGGTGAGATGTATCTAGTTATCTTTATTGACAAGAAGTATAATTGCTCAGTGTCGAGTGTTAAGAGATATAAATCATATTAAGAACTAAAGGACAGCGTTCCTGACATGAACTGACTGCCTACGGTATATCGTTTACTGCATCTTATCTTCCATTATATGGTGGCCTGAACTTTATTGTATGTGGAGCTGCGTGCAGTCTTAAATAAATTGTATATCGCCCATTTCGTCCATTGTAGCTCAACTAATTCAAATTTATATTGGCTTGTTGCGGGGTCTACTTGCTTACTACCCTAGAAGTGATCTTGGCCACAGGAACTATCCTGTTACTAAATATTAACATTAATAATATATAAAAGACACGTAACATTACAAAGGGGAAGTAATCTTTTTTTGAGAAAATGAAGAAAAAGAAAGGAAACTGCCGGAGGGCTGAAGGTGTGAGAGATCACACAAAAGAGCATGTTCAGACGTTTTGTCACACACTCGTTGTTAAGCCAAGAAAAAGAAATCAGGGCAGAAAATCACCTGTTACATCTGCATAGCGTCCTAAAGGTGGCACGTGCAACAGGAATACCTACCGGTGCAGGTCTGCACACAAAACAGCCAACTTTCGTGAACACTCACCTCGTTCATTATCATAATTTTATGCCATACTTACCGAGCTCATCATAGCGCCATCCTACACCAACAACATACAACCAGGAATTTGGTAAACCCACCCAACAATACTGCACGAGCTGCTCGCGCCCCAAAACTCAAGGCCACATTTTCATTTTCTCCACGTGGTACATCAAGTTTGTTATGTTTTTGTTCCACCCCCACCAAATTTTAATTTACTACCTTTTAAACTTGGCTCCTGATACCACAGTTTAGCTGTCAGGTTTGAACAGCTTCGACCAGGCTCTCATCCACACATGTCCTCACCGGTATTACGTTTCAACGTGTTTTCTCAGCAACATTTTCTAATACTATTTGTGTTTGCTTGCAGGATTAAAGTGAAACAGCTCAAATATCAAAGGTTTCCGCTGTTTTTTTTTTAAGTCTTTAAGAGATTCAAACTTGTCAAAAGTTTATCATAATTTTTTTCTTTAACTTCTTCATTTCAAACTATCTCCTATTTCATCAGCATTATCATCATTCGTTAGCGTAGAAATGTTAAAATAAAGGTAATTTTTATCGTCATCTGTTCTTAGTTATTCTTGGTCTCATTATAATATCATCAAGGGCATGCAAAAGAATTCACGCAGTTCTGGCATGAACGTGACTACCAGGGTTGAACCCTTAACCAAGCATCTACATTTGGTGCGTCTTGGATACAGGCAACATGTAGGTGGCGGACTCACGCTCAGGGACCCAGTAGAGAAGTATCACGATTCTTGGTGAAAAATGTTGAGAACCCAGCACTGCACACCCAGCTTAGTGGAATCACTTGAATCAAAAACTTAGCTCTGGCTTTTTCTGGCTGTTTGGGTGCAAGAATATCTAACAATGGACAGATAATGGGTGATAGAATGTTGGGAAGTGGCTTTAAGCAGAACGTGGCAATTCCTTGGTACAGACCAGAGCCAGACCACGTATTTTAGCCTCGCATATTTGAAAAGCCATATGAATGGCGGGGAATGCACATACTCCATCCCTTCCCCTTCTAGCTTGAAGCCAGATGCGAAGAACCGTTACATGCTTGCCAAGCCAGGATGGAATAAACGGGAAGAAACTCGAGCTCATGGCTCCAACTCAACACGTTTCGGAATGGCAGAAAAGTCACAGGAAAACCTAAATTTACAATGTAGATAATACCAAGGATTCATCAACTTGACACTGGCTATGAATGCGTAACGAGATCAGCAACATTGGTTAAACTACAACAGCAATAACGTGTGATCAAAGTTATGTTTATTTTCATAACCATCATGTACATTCTCTATAAATTAACATATTTAAACAATGGTTCTTAACATTTAACACGGTACAACCAGTTGACAGGTGCAGCTAACTCCGCTGAGCACCACACTAAACTTATGTTACAGACCGACTAAAGCACAGAAACAAATGACAAGTAGCAGCCCCCTTTCACTCATAACTGTCTATGAGAATGCGTCCCTGAGGTGACATCCGTTCAGTCATAACTGACTATGGAAATGCGTTCCTGAGGTGACATCCCTTCACTCATAACTGATTATGGGAATGCGCCCCTGAGGTGATAGCCCTTCGGTCATTAACTGTCTGTGGGAATGCGTCCCTGAGGTAACATCCGTTCAGTCATAACTGACTATGGAAATGCGTTCCTGAGGTGACATCCCTTCACTCATAACTGATTATGGGAATGCGTCCCTGAGGTGACATCCCTTCAGTCATAACTGTCTATGGGAATGCGCCCCTGAGGTGATAGCCCTCAGCTGCTTTTTTTCCCTGTACCTTACGGCGTGTTTTCTCTTTTGCTTGTTGTGGGAACTTCTGTTAGCCAAATCTGACGTGTCGCCGTAGCATAGCCACTTGGTGCGATCGGCTGCTTCATCCTCCCAGGTTGCTGGATTTATGTCCAGTGTCTTCATGTCTCTTTAGCACACATCTCTGAACCTCAGCCACGGTCGCCCGACTGTTCTTTGCCATCTGACAGTTGTCCGTAGAAGATATCTTAGGAACGCTGTGACGAAATCAATTGTACCCTTTTCATCAATTTCGTTCTCTCCTGCATTATTAACTTATTTCTTCATTTTCTTCATTCATCGTCCTATTATTTGGCATTTTTTATGCCCTTACATGTTTTGCTCTGACCACTCCCTAGACTTGTTTACGTTTAGCCATGTGAAACGTAGTATAACAAGGCTAATTAGACAGGTCAGCGGATAATCCTTTTATCACTTAAGTCGTCTAACCACCTTTGATAGAGACGATCTTTGTTGACACAAGGTGGTCGCGCACGATCGATGGAAAGAAAGCCAGATTGGCTGTCTAAGAAATCCGTCTGTGAGATGTACGAGAACCCATGTGATAATACGTAATCACTTCCGGTGGACCATCTCTGTTTCAATAATACAGATAACCCGTCTGGGGAGATTATGGTAGAAAAGGCATTAGCCAGAAAATACGTTCACCGATGTGTTTGTGAGTTTGTACAAATACAATCGGAAGTATTATTGCCATATTTTAAATAGGTCACGAGTTTAAATTTTTAAATGTATATTTTAAAACCCGCGGGGGATAGTAATGGTTTAACACCCCGACTCACATAGTTCTAAAGAGCTTACGATTGATTTAATTTGAGAGCTGGAATAAACTTTGGTTTTCATTGGAAAGTTTTGTCGGGAATACCATATGGGACTTGACCTGAGAAATGGAAATATAATCTAACGAAATCGGAGACACA
>JAMPIV010015543.1:0-78699 GCA_024509875.1 Oreohelix idahoensis
ATTGTGAAATAGTCTTGATACGATTCGTTTGGCCTCGAATCCGCACGACCATTCATCCAATTGGTGCGCAGCTGCGTCGGAGTCCCTCTCTCGCGCAGATCTGAGAGTAGATTTTACCAAACCAGGACACTGGAGTAAGAGATGCCTCTAGGGTTTTTCCACAACTGTCGATTGTCGCCCTTTGTTGAAAATATCAGTGTGTTATGATGGATTACAATCCTCCCAAATCCTTTGGTATTGGTCTTGTCTGCTCACACACCACGCTGCTCACTGCTATTATCCTTAGAGATAATAGGTCGCACGCCTGATGCTCCCCAGTACTTTACCATTTCTTGGTGTTTATACACCATCAATGCCATGATCGCCTTTGGGCCCAAGCTTGATTCCTTTTTTCCAGCTCCAGTGCTTGCCTTCAGTTCTTCCATCACTTTATGTCATCATTCCAACCATCCATTGGTTTTCTTTTCTGTGATAGTTTGGGTTATTATCATTTATAGATAGTCCTTCAACACCATGCTCACCAGCCAGGAGTCCTGGAGAAATATTCTTCTCTCATCTTCCATTACTGATACTTCCCCTTCGGGGCAGTAAGCAATTTGCCTTGCTTGTCCTTTATAAATTTGAGAGGGCATTGTTTTTCCTTCCTCCTGTTCTTTAGGGTCTTATAGAACAATTTCTGGTTTTCTTGTGCATCTTTTTCTAGCTTTTCTCCAAATTCTTCCCAGGACTTCTGTTTTGCTGCTAGCACTTTGTTCTTGCTTCTGTTCTGAGTGTCACATATTCTCTATATTTTTCCATTGTCCTGTTGTGTTTTTAGCTCCTAAGTATTGTTTCCATGCCATCTTCTTCTCTCTTATTTTCTCTTTGACTTCCTCTGTCCACCAAGGTGTCCTCTTTCTCTTGTTCCCAAGTCGGACTTCACCGCATGCTTCTGCAGCAGCTGTCTTTATGATATCCTTGAATTTAATCCAGAGGGTTTCCAAGTCATCAGGTCGTTCTTCTGTGTTGCTCACCGCTGCAGCAATAAGCCCCTGATATCTGGTCTTAATTTCTGGCTCTCTCAAAAGCTTGTAGGTCCTAAGGCTCATTTCTCCTGCTCGTTTACTTGGTTTCTTGCGTGATGTTGGGCAGTTCCTAGGCTGAGCAACTCTTTCAGTTGTTCTTTTGATTGTTAGCAGGTAGTGATCACTTCCAATCTCTGGCCCCCCTCCAGACTCTAGCATCTCGGACATATTTGAATGAGCTTCTCCGAACAATGGCATAGTCGATCACTGACTTCTCATTCTTTGTTGGTTCACATCTAGTGTATGCATGTATGCGCTTATGGGGGGAACTTTGTGTTTGTAATGATCAGATTCTGCTCACTGCAGAATCTAAGGAGTCGCTTTCCATTGTCATTGAGAGTATCTTCTCCATATCTTCCGATAACTCCACCCCATCTAGCATGGTCATTTCCAACTCTGGCATTAAAATCTCCGAGCATGATAACTTCATCTAGGCAGTCATCCACTGTCCTTTGAAGCAGCTCGAAGAATTCCTCCTTGACCTCTGCTCTCCATCATCCTCATTTGGCCCATACACTATGACCAGGTTGACTATGGTTTTCTCTTTCTTCTTTTAGTTTAAAAACAACCATAATGCGCTCCGAGACAAAGTTCCATCCCTTGATACTATCTTTTTGATTTTGGGCCACAATGCAACCCACACCCCCTTTAGCTCTTTCAGACATGGGTACACCACTGTAGAGCAGCGTGTTGCCATCAAGATCCTTGTCCTTTTTTCTTTGTTTCCGTTATAGCCAGGATTTCTAGTTTTGCTTTCCTCATCTCTTCCACCAGCTCCTCTTCCTTCCCATTTATACTTCTTGTGTTCCAAGTTCCATAAGTCGTAGTCCGTAGTCCGTTCCAGTTCGTCGCCTTTAGAATCAGTCCAGTTTTCTCTCTTGTGTTGCTAGTAATCGTGGTTTAAAGCAAACAGGTGATTGGCCTGTTGTGCCTTTGCATGGTGGAGGGGCTGCCTCCTTACGGCCTCCATGCAGGCCGCCCTCCTCCTTTTTCATCCGGGCTTGGGACCGGCATTGGCGGAGTTGATATTTTTCTCATAATCATAAAAAGAAAAGTTAACATTCACTTGTTCATCTTTTTTTCTTACATTTTTTCTTTCTTATTAAGAATTCTAAAACTCTATGCCACAATAATGGAAATGTCTTGAAATTCCACTTAGTTTTCAGCTGCTGCTTTTATGATGAAATGGAGACAGATCAAAACAACAATATGAACAAGTACCAATCGATTTTTAGGTATGTATGTGAAATAGTTAAACAAATTGACATGCCAGTTTGTAAGGTAAAAAAAAAGTTAAAATGGCTAGGGGAAAGGACAAGAAAGAGGGAGCAGACTGATAAAGTGGGCAAGGACACATGATGTGATAATAGAAAACGCCTGGTTTAGATAATACAGGGTGTTTATAAAGTCGCTGTGCAGTGAAATTTACGCCCGGGCGAGACTACATCACCAGAAATGTGGTTTTCAATTGGGGCTTGTTGTGTAATGCTGCACACAGGATTGTGGAACACAGCATTGGAACACAGAATATCATGACGTAAATTTGCATCATTCGTGACGTAATTTCTAAAATATTTTTCAGATTCACTGCACAGCAACTTTATAAACACCCTGTATCATAGATTGCCTTTGGAAGTGGAAAAACCAAGGCATCAATAGTCAATACAAACTGGCCACATAATGGAATGAAGGAAATTTAAAAGGGGTTTGGTTTCTGATAAACCAAGACCAGGAGTAGGCTGTGGCTTGACCACTTGCTGGTAATAGGACAACTTGAAATGAAATGAAAGAAGGTAAAGCTGGCTTGAAAAATATAAAGCTAGATTTACTTTATTATTTTAAAAGGAAATGATGTATTTATGAATAAACTCATCTCTTTGCACTGGAATTATGGACTATACTAAGGCATTAGATAGTGTTGACAAAGAATCACTTTGGAAACTGATGAGGCATTATGGAGTCTCTTGAAGGTAATTAACTTAAATAAAGAAAATGTATTGAAAACAAGATATGCAGAGTATGTCATGATGAACAACTTACAGAACTATTTAACAAAAGAATTGGAGCATGACAGGGATGCCTCTTGTCACCATTTTTCTTCTTACTGGCTATAAATAAATTTGGTTATGAAACATCAACATCAGCCAACAGAAATAGAATTCAGTGGGCTCTGACTAAACAGCTGACAATGTAGATTTTGCTGATGACCTAGCTTTTGTGTCTCATAATCAGATGCAAGACAAAATTTTTTAACTTGATGGTGTGTTCTAAAAATGCCAGGGAGAAAACAAAGATAATGAGAATAAATGCAGGAAACGATAACAAGATTGTACTGAAAGAAACACCACTACAAAATGTAGAAACATACATATACCTTGACAGTATAGACACAGTTGGAGGGAAAGACAATGATATCAGCAAAAGGATTCAGGAGCTTTCATTACATTGCGAAATATATGGAGATCAAAAGAAATCAAGTCCAACACAAAAATCATAATATTCAGTTCAAATGTTGAGTCAGCCCTATTGTATGGCTCAGGGATCCAAAGACGCAGCAATAGAGAACGCAGTCAACGACTCATAGCTTGACTGCCTGCGTCAGGACCAGCGAACCAGAGCTGGTCAAGACCGCACTCCACCTCCACGTGGTGGTCCTGGAAACAGTCTGCAGCAGTGCAGTCTGGCTGAGCGAGTGTGGATCGCAATGGGAAGGCAAACCCAGTCCCTAAAAAATGCAGTGCAGAAGTCGGATGTGTCGACCGAAAGGTGCAGATATCACAGCTTAGGCGTAAACAGACACAACGCAACCACCCTGCTTTTCAGGACGAACGAGGAAGAAGATGAAGAAGTATGGCTCTGAAACATGGAGAACAATAAAAACAACAACCAAAAAGCTACAGACTTTCATAAATGGATGCTAATGCAGAATAGAAGTGATATAACAAGATCACTAAATGTGGAAACTGATGACAAAAACCAGACAAGTGCCAGTGGAACAAGAGAAGAGAAGATGATGCTGATCACTTATGGGTTTGCCTGGAGTGCAGTGAGGTTGATTCTGAATAACAATAATAATAACATGCCTCATGTTAACAGTAGTTTTGCAGCTTTTTTTCTCCCATTATCCACAGATCACGACATTCTACAATGTGCAGAATCACCCGATTAATTATTAACAACAGGATGGCAGTTGTATGCCTGCTAATGTTACTGTGTTGCTTGCCAATGTTTACCTTCATACACAATTTTTTTTTAAGAACTGAAATAATGAACTGTCCTGATACATGCATTTGCAGCCATGATGACATCATAAATTTTAATAAACAGTACTACATAAAACATTACCATCTCATGGGAATCCATTACAGGCCTGACATTAAATCCAACTATGAAACATCCAGTTACAGGACTTATCTTGGGATGTTCGCGCCTAATTTTTACCACATATTATTCATTAATTGTTCAATGGCTGATGGAAAGGCATATTCAGTAATGGGTCTTATCAATGCTAAAGATAAGCCAATGTACAGGTACACAGCTTTACAAGTAATATGCCTCAAAGGTGAAAGGTTGATATGGGACATTCCTGCGTCCCATACCTCATTTAATGCATTAACTAGTGAAGATTGCAATATTGTTCCAAGAGATACCGATATACAACAATCTATTAATATTCCGATGAATATGTGGATTTTGGATGTAAAAAATGGTGGGCATAATATACTTACATTGATGGACATTAAATTCACAACAAATCTGTTAACTGTAGCCATAACTGGGGCACGTGAATCTACGATTCCCAAACACTGGCATGATATCTATTTAGTGTCGGCGTCTGTTATAAGTCTTCAAAATACTGGCATCGAGGAGTTCGATTGTCCATTTCGCTTTACAAAAATATTGGACACTTTAAATCTTGAAGGAAATAGGCTTACACACTTTCCTGAATGTATACTACATTCTAATAATATCCGGCTGAACTATCTATCGCTGGAAAGCAATGCGATATCAGACCTGATGCCATTTTATGAGGTCCCGGAAATGTCTGGCCTTTCGGACATTTCTGTCATAAATCTTAGATTTAACCATATCAGAAGTATTGAGGCTATAAGAAACATGTGCAATCTGGTCATATTGGATCTCAGCCACAATGCCATCACAGATATCACAGAGGACGCATTTGAACATTTGTTCTCTCTGAAAGAGCTATATCTAGGCCACAATAATATCCATGCCCTGGGCCCCAACCAGTTCACCAACAACCTCAGACTAAATAATATTGATCTTTATCATAACTTTTTAACCATGGTTCTACCAGAACAGTTTCCACCAGAGTCAACGTCTATTACCTTGAACGTTCGACAAAATATGTTCAGTTATCCACCTTTTAGAGACTGTGCCAAAAATGAACTTAATTTAAATTTCGTGATATACTCGGCTGGAAATCCGTTCTTGTGTGATTGCCACATGCTTGAGTATGAGAACTGCCAAAAGCTGGTTGCCAGAAACACTGCCAACTATAAAAATATGTTCAAAGACGTGGATTATATGATCTGTACCGCTCCTGAAGAAGTAAAAGGCGTAAGCCTGAGTGACATTTCATTTCACACCAAGTGTTTCATTACGGATGATTGCCCTCTGCTATGCGCATGCACATTAATTAATACTGAAAGTCTGATTGTCAATTGTTCTGAAAAAGAACTTATGAATATGCCAGACAGTCTACCAAGTTACCCAAATGCAAGCACAATTCTCTATATTGATCACAATCCTCTACAAACAATAGATCACAAACCATACCTGCATGTTCTATCCGAGTTGCACGCAGACAACTGTTTATTGACCTCAATAACTCCAACCGCTATGTACGCTTTGCAAAACATCAAAATATTTACCCTTCACAACAATCTGCTGCAGAAGTTGCCATCCAGCACATGCAACATAACTTTCACTCATGCCCAAAACATAACATTACACAACAACCGCTGGGTGTGTACGTACAACAGTCTCTGGTTTCCGCATTGGATAATAAAACACACATCTTCTTTGTGGATGCCAGGAAGTATTGCATGCCACAACCTTGGAATACCAATGGAAGAGTTAACAAATTTAGACCTAAATTCTAAATCCTCGACATATATATACACATTCGTTGCCATTATCCTGATCCTCTCATCTCTCGTGTCTACTCTGGTAATTTGTTTGTGTCATCTCTCGGAGATTAGTGTACTTCTGTACTCCCAGTTCAAGTTTCTCAATATTTTAAATCCTTACGATGTATGTATTTCGTACAGCCTGGACTCTTCCAAGTGGGTTTTAAGCACTTTCGTCCCGTTACTGGAAAACGGGCCCATAAAATATAGAATTTGTCTCCACTATAGGGATTTCCCTACGAATGATTTACATGGAGTTAAATTGACATATTCTGTCCGCCACAGTCATAATGTGATTTTAGTCATCAGTAAAGAGATCATGAACACCAAATTGCTTGTCACTGATCTGTGGGCAACATTTATTCGGTTGCAACTTGTCGCTAATAATTTTATCATCCTCGCTGTCGATGATATCAACATTCGTGAACTTCCCACAGAACTATGCAAATACTTGGAAACCAATGTATACTTAAAAGCTGAAGATCCGAATTTTTTCCACAACCTTGTCACGTTCCTGCCCTCTAAACACCAGACAGGAAATGTTCAAGTAGTTCCCGTAACTAGTGTCACTTCTGCTGATTCGTCGTCAATACTTAGCAGCCGACAATCTGATCAGTCGATGTCCATCACGCCAAGTGACGACTTGTAAATTATTCATTCATAACCCTCCACTCCCAAAGGAGCATAGGCCTTAAACAAACACATGCCAAGTCCTGTCACGTGCCATCATCTCAAGTTCTTTCCATGTTCTCCTCATCATTTTCACCTCTGTTTCCAACTCTCTTCTCCATGTGCTTCTTGGTCTACCTCTGCCTCTCTTGTGCTGGGGGTTCCAGAACAAGGACTGCCTTGTAATGCTATCAACAGGTTTCCTCAGTGTGTGTCCTATCCATCGCCATCATCTTCTTCTGATCTCTTGTTCCACTGGCACTTGTCTAGTTCTTGTCATCAGTTCCACGTTGGTAACCTTGTCATACCATTTTAATCCCTCTATTCTACGCAAGCACCCATTTATGAAAGTCTGTAGCTTTTTGGTTGTTGTCTTTGTTGTTCTCCATGTCTCCGAGCCATACAATAGGACTGACTTCACATTTGAGTTGAAGATTCTTATTTTCGTGTTGGATCCTATTTCTCTTGATCTCCATATATTTCCCAATGCAATGAAAGCTCCTCTTGCCTTTTGTATTCTTATTTTGATATCGCTGTCTGTCCCTCCAACTTTGTCTATATTCATTCATTCATAACCCTCCACTCCCAAAGGAGCATAGGCCTTCAACAAACACATGCCAAGTCCTCCTGTCCCGTGCCATCATCTCAAGTTCTTTCCATGTTCTCCTCATCATTTTCACCTCTGTTTCCAACTCTCTTCTCCATGTACTTCTTGGTCTTCCTCTGCCTCTCTTGCCCTGGGGGTTCCAGAACAAGGACTGCCTTGTAATGCTATCAACAGGTTTTCTCAGTGTGTGTCCTATCCATCGCCATCGTCTTCTTCTCATCTCTTGTTCCACTGGCACTTGTCCAGTTCTTGTCATCAGTTCCACATTGGTAACCTTGTCATACCATTTTAATCCCTCTATTCTACGCAAGCACCCATTTATGAAAGTCTGTAGCTTTTTGGTTGTTGTCTTTGTTGTTCTCCATGTCTCTGAGCCATACAATAGGACTGACTTCACATTTGAGTTGAAGATTCTTATTTTCGTGTTGGATCCTATTTCTCTTGATCTCCATATATTTCCCAATGCAATGAAAGCTCCTCTTGCCTTTTGTATTCTTATTTTGATATCGCTGTCTGTCCCTCCAACTTTGTCTATATTACTGCCAAGATATGTGTGAGATTCTACATCTTGTATTGGTGTTTCTTCAAGTTCAACCCTGTTATCATTACCTGCATTTATTCTCATTATTTTTGTCTTTTCCCTGTGTATTTTCAGACCCAATTGCTGTGACCTCTCATCGAGTGTTTTCAATTTGTCCTGCATCTGATTACGGTTATGGGACAGAAGAGCCAAGTCATCAGCAAAATCCAGATCATCCAACTGCTTAGTCAGAGTCCACTGGATTCCATTTCTGTTGTGTGTTGTCGATGATCTCATAACCCAATCTATTGCCAGCAAGAAAAGAAATGGAGACAAGAGGCATCCCTGTCGCACTTCTGTTCTTATCCCAAACGGTTCTGTAAGCTGTCCTTCATGAAGAACTCTGCATGTCATGTCTTCATATGTTTTCTTTATTAAATTAATGATCTTCAGGGGAACTCCATAATGCCTCATCAATTTCCAAAGTGATTCTCTGTCTACACTGTCAAATGCCTTTTCGTAGTCCACAAATCCGATGTATAGTGGTGAATTCCATTCCAGACTTTGTTCAACTATTATTCTCAAAGTGGCTATCTGGTCTGTACATGATCTGTTTTGTCAAAAACCTGCTTGTTCATCTCTCAGTTTCTTGTCTATGGACTCTTTTAATCTCTCAAGGATAATCCTGTTTAATACTTTTCCTGGCACTGATAGTAACATTATTCCTCTATAATTTATGCACTCTTGTAAATTTCCCTTCTTAGGCAACTTAACCAGATATCCTTCCTTCCATTCTGCTGGTATCTCTTCCTTTTCCCAGACTTTACCAAGTAATTTATATAACATCTCTGTAGCCGTATGGATATCTGCTTTGATGGCCTCTGCTGGAATGCCATCAGGTCCAGACGCTTTTCCATCTCTTAGAAGCTTTATGGCTTTCTTTATTTCTTCCTTCGTTGGTCTTTCACCATTAATTTGTAGCTCTTCTTCTGCTGGCTGGATGTCCGGCGGGTTTTGTGGAGCTTGTCTATTGAGAAGGTCCCCAAAATATTCTGTCCACCTCTTCATTTGCTCTTGTATATTGCTGAGCAGTTTCCCATTCTTATCTTTTATGAGGCAACTTGTTTGCTTGTATTTCCCTGTTAGCTTCTTTGTGCTGTTATACAGTTCTCTCATATTTCCTTTGGCTGCAGCATCTTCTGCCTCTCTTGCCAACTCCTCAATATACTTCCTCTTGTCTCTTTTGATACTTCTTTTTACTTCTTTGTTTGCTTCTGTGTACACTTCTTGAGCCTTGGCTTTGGAACTTCTGGTTTTGCTTGTGTTTAACTCTGCTTTCTTGTTTTTTCTGTCTTTTATCTTATTGATGGTTTCTGTTGTTATCCATGCTTTTTGTTGTCTTTCCCTTTTCCCCATTATTTCTTCACATGTCTCCTTCCATACAGTTTTGACCTGCTGCCAATAGTCTTCTGTATTCTCTACATCTTCCAGCTATTGGAGCACTTGGAATTTGTTGGATACTGTGACCGCAAATGTGTCTCTTGTTTCTTGATTTCTTAGCTGTCCTACATTAAACTGTTGTCTATAATTTTGCATTGTTGCATATCTCTTGAGTTTCATTTTTACTTTGGCTATCAGAAGATGGGGATCTGATGCCACATCTGCTCCTCTATATACCTTTACATCCTGCAATGATGATCTAAACTTCTTGTTTATGCATATATGATCGATCTGATTTTCTGTTCTATGGTCTGGTGATATCCATGTTGCCTTGTGTATTCTCTTATGTGGAAACATGCTTCCTCCTATAGCCAGTTGATTTGAAGCACAGAAGTTTGCGAATAGTTCTCCATTTTCATTCCAAAGTTAGCAGGGCACAGTGTCACTAGCTTTGGTTTCAAGAATTAACACATTAACTACCGAATTAAAAAAAACACTGGCCGAATTAAATTTTGTTCCCATTTTCATTCTGTAGGTGTATGAAGAATTTAATCTGTAGTTTTCTTAATTTTAAACATATTTTTATGAATTATATGCCATTTTAATGATAAATGAATGTACTGTTGACTAAAGCTGATAAAAGGAAAGTTTACTTAATATGGTAGATATTATTAGTAATGTAAAATGATTGAAAGAAAGAAAAAGCATGCAACATTTTCTTTAAATTATCAACTTACCTGGAACTTGCTTATTCCTGAGGCAGCTAATTTCTTTTCTTGGTGATTTTCATGTAGTATATCTAATGGCAAGAAAAACAAGCCCAAGAACACACACAATAGCTAATAAATACACTATTAATGACTTACATTATCACACCTACACCACTTCCAAAAAATCTCAGAAATTTTGAATAAATAGCTCCTTTGACAAAGCACAACATCTATAACTTATTTACAGTATGTCAATGTCTTTAGTAAGTTACAGCTGAAGGATCATGCATATGGTACAGCCTAAAACAGCTCTTTGGATGGAGATGGGGCTTTTCGGGGCAACCGATGCAATAAAAATTGGTTCGGACTCGTTTCGCAGGTGTTGAGCACACTATACAGTTCCTATCTTTGTCGGTGTAATCCACAATGTGCTTTGCACCCTCAAATCTTTTAACTTTGTTTCCTAACAATTTCCTACCTTTCTTGTTGCTACTGGTATCTGCTAGATCAGGTGGAGTTATGGAGGCAGCCTTCTCAGTCAACTGATCAATCAGTTTGTCTTTGAAAAATTTCAATGACACTGACTTCTCATCAGCATGACTGAGGGTGTACAATATATGGGCATTTACCTGCGACACCTCTATAATCCAGTAGAAAATTTTCTTCCACCATTTTCTAGTTTTTCTTTGGAAATTGCCATAGTAAGCTACCATTTGATCATTGTGGTCACATCCATTCATGCAAAAATTGTACTGGTGTACTGGTTTGGGTTTTTCGACTAAGTTGTGATGTCGAGTTGTGACTTCACCATCTCAACTGATGTTTCAGTGGACACAACAATACATGGTTTCTTTGCCTTTTTGTCTCGCCAAGCAACACATATCTGAGATCCAAAGTTGAAAAAGTTACATCACACCAACTTCAGAGTACTCCCGTTTTCTTAAATATTATCTTGGAACTTTCTCTGACAAACAGCTTACAGTCTGCTATACACTGATTACATAAAAAAAAACTAGGGCTACATCATGAATAATTATCAATATATTTGAGACCAAAAATTGCAAATCATTACCGAAAAATGTAGTATTTTGCATGAACATCAATATTCACATCATCATATTTCAAAAAATATAAAAGGTACAAGCTTTAACTCCAGACCATCGCTCAGAGTGTTGTTTTTAGTTTATCACGAATAAACTCCAAAAATCGTCCATTTAATGCAGTTCATATTTTAAAAGTCATAGAATGATTTCCGCTACTATTTAAACAACTAATTTAACTGTAGTTAAGCAGCACATGTGCGTGTTTTGATGTTATTATCACAATTTGAGTGATGTTTCGTGTGTTTGCGTTTTTCGTTGTAATTGCTAGAGAAATATGTCTTGCTTTATATTTACATTTTCTAAGTCTCCTAAGCAAATAATTGTGTCAAACTACTTTGAAACATTGCTGATGATTGTTTGGTAGTCACAGTTTGTTGTCAAAATACGGAATCTGTGCAGAAAAGCTAGACACATTAGATTTAGTTGTTGAGTGGGTGGTCATATTCTGGCCGATCAAAAAGCAACAAAACTAGACCTACCGTAACATCTAATCACTAGTCCTAGGCAGAAGATGAAGCTAGAAATAACATTAAACAAGTGTAAAAAGTTTTTATATGATGTTATTCTTCATTTGTTTGAAAATTACGTAATGCAATATTGCATAATTTATTATTTTCTTACAAGGGACCACCGTAAAAACTGGTGTGAATAACATTAAATGTACTAATTGTGGCCATAAGCAATGTTTTTTTTTAACTTTGTATATGGATTAACTTGATGTTTGAAGGCTAAAAAGAAAGTTTTATTGTCTACAACAATAATTTGTCTTTGGTAAGATCGTTTTCTACAGATAACTTTTTAGTGTTTTTCAATTTTACATGCAAAATGTTTTAAGTATACCGAACATACTTGTGTTAATAAAACCAAAGACGTTATATATTACAATTCTCTATACATTTCCCTACAATTTGGTACCGGTATACACTAAGTACATGTTCAAAAAAAAAAGATAAACATAAAATTTACTCTAAAAGACAGTACACTTCACCGTTTAGAATTCTTCAAAATATAATTATGACACAGTGTAGAAAATAATTATGGAGTCAAACAGTTAAATATGCACATATTAATCTGCACACTACACAAATACAACCCAATTTTTTTCAGAGGATTTGAACATCTGTTTGTTCTTGTATAATTTTTTTAAAAATATGTCCAGAGGCCAATTTGTCGCAGGGAAAGAAAAAGAATGTGAAAATTAAGAAAAATGTTTTTTTTGAAAATACTGTCCATATCTCATTTTAAAAATCATGTGTAGGCAATAATTATCATCTAAACAATAATTAACAACATCTAAACGCTATGTTTTGATAAAACAACTGGTTAATAGCATTAAAAAACGTTTTTTTATTAAATGGATTTGTATAGTATATGAATGGTACAACATAAATAAATAACAAATTGACTTTGTCACCTTGGTTTTTGCGTCAACTTTGTCTTTTGTTTGGTTTAGTTTGGTTTGGTTTGGTTTGGTTTGGTTTTGTTTGGTTTGACTTTAAGGACTATCTTAATTGCACACGGACTACTCCATTAGTGCTCCGGTCTACTCCCTTAGATCACACAAGGAGGATCTGAGCACAGTGCATGAACTCCGTAGCACCGGCGAGAATCCCAATGTGTGTACACCTTGAAGGTATTTGCCACGAAATGCCAAGAATGTGCTGTAGGCACCGTATTGGAAAGTATTGAGCCTCATTTCCTGCTTAGCATAGGTTGTTCACGTCTCGCTGCATTTAGAAGCGCCGTGTTGTGCCGACACCAAAGGGTGAAGCGGACGTGTCTTCTCCCCGGGTGTGAGCTTACAGCAGTTATATGGAGATCAAGCTGTTACCCATACAGAACGTTCCACCTCTCCACGTCACTGGTAGGTCCGAAGGAACGGCAGTAGACGATTCAGTTTGGTACCAGCCGCATCGCAGGAGAATGGTAGAGATGAAGATAATATCGGGTTTTGTGTGTTTGGTTATTACAACTAATGTTGCTGTTATTATTGCCTTGATGATGTGGTTGGGGATGATGGTTACGATGAAGAGAAGAATTGTGGGGGTCAAGACTATGATTATAATGTGATAATGGAAGTGGTGGTAAAGATGGTGATAGTAATAATCTCGATAATTATGACGAGTATTTTGGTGATTAGATTATGATGTTGATGATGGTGTCGGTGATGATATTGATGAGGATTTCGGTGATGATATTATGATAATGATGATGGTGTCGGTGATGATAAGGACGATAATTTTAGTGATTAGATGATGATAATGATGATGGGGTTAAGTATCATCATAATTTTCTGGTTTGCTCCAAGTGGGGCACGGAACCACAACTGCAGGAAGCCCCATCAAACATCGGCAACCTCTTTAAGCGGTGGTTCTGTAGCGATTTGTTTTACGTGGTGAG
Source organism: Oreohelix idahoensis (assembly GCA_024509875.1). Lineage (NCBI taxonomy): Eukaryota > Metazoa > Mollusca > Gastropoda > Stylommatophora > Oreohelicidae > Oreohelix > Oreohelix idahoensis. The sequence continues at coordinate 13,667 of JAMPIV010015543.1, forward strand.
GTTGCCAGCCACATGGACAACCTCATCATGAGTCGCCTGGTAGGACATGCATGAAGCAGCAGTAGTCTTCCATCAAAGACCTGATAAAACTCCACGGGGCGAAGCTTGTATAGTGTTTTAATTCAAGTTTAAAAATCGAAAGTGAAACTGAAACACAACAGCAACAGCAGACGACACATGAGACATTGAAATAAGTCAGTGCAGGACACTTGAAAGAGTCACAACATGATGGGGACCGGGCTAGACTTGCATGCACTGACTCTAAAAACAGTATCTAACCCAATGTTTCCCAACCTTTTTCTAGTCGCGACCCTCTTTTATAATAGCCAAGTAACCTGCGATCTCCCGCCACATTTGCATAAAAAGGCATTTTTATTAGGGAAAAGAAATCACATAAAAAATAGATTTTTCAGAATATAATTCTAACCTAATATTTAATTAACCTAATATTTAATGCGACTGTTGTATTTGCATCTGGGCAACCAGCTTCAAAATTCGCGGCCGAGTGTTTGTTAAAGCCAACCTCATGTCATCCTCAACATTCAGTCTGTTTCTTGCCTTTGTTTTGATATGAAGAAGCTTTAAAATCCACTCTCGCAGAGATATGTAGAGGCAAATAGAAGTAAAACTCGAAAGGCAAGCATGGTGACATTTGGATGTGACTGATACCTAGCACACCAGAACGGAGTCAGCAATTTTTCATAAAACAAATTACGTGCCGAGGAATCATTCCGCAGATCCAAGAATTCATCTTGTACTTCATCGGGAATGCTGGCTACATTCAGGGAAGCAGAGAATGGGTTTCGTAGCAGTGCAGCTTCTTCTTCTGTAAGCTTACGGAAGTACCGCTGAAATTCCTTTTCAAGGGATTCAAGGTGCCCAGTAATCTCCTCCTTCAGATTCTCATCCAGTTCAGAATCAGATTCCTCTACCACACTGCAGAGTTTTTCAAACTTGGCAATGTTTTCAAGATTTACTTTCCGATGCCAGTTTTGGAGCTTGGATACAAATGCCTGAAGATTGTCTTGAAGTTGGATAATGTGTGTGTCCTTTCCCTGAAGTTTCAGGTTCAGCTTATTTAGCTGGTCTAAAATGTCTGCTAAGTAAGCAACTCTTTTCTTCCAAGCTTCATCATTAAAGTAAGCCACAAGGTCATGTTTCCCTAACACTTCCAGGAACAACGATTTTATCTTTCAACTCAAAGACACGATTGACAACATTTCCTTTCGACAACCAGCGTACAGCAGTGTAGAAAAGAAGAACCTCGTGATCAGAATTCATGTCTTTACAGAGTTCTTTAAACAGACGGGTGTTGAGGGCTCCAGATTTGATGTAATTCACAATTTTGATCAGAGAATCAAGTACCTCTTGCAGAGGAGCTGGAAGAGTCTTACTGCAAGAGCGTATCGTTGAATCATGCTGTGAATGCCCTTTGTTTGGGGAGCAAGTTCTTTCACTTTTGTCTGAAAGCCTGACTTTGACCCTAGCATATCTGGTGCTCCGTCTGTAGAAACCCTACTGACGTTTTTCCACTGTAGTCCTCCAGTTTCAAAAAACGTATTTATCGTCTGCATAATATCTTCCCCTTTTGTAGTAGTTTCAAGTGCACTACAAAACAGGAACTCTTCTTTGGTGTCATCTGAATGAATATATCTCATATTTCTCAGCCTCCACAGTCCTCCGCCAGGTTGTTTTTGGTCGGCCACTCTTTCGTTTCCCTTCAGGGGTCCAAAGCATATCTGTTCTTGTGATGGCATCGGGGTCTCTTCTGAGGACATGGCCAACCCAGCTCCAGCGTCTGCCAGCTATGATGGTGTGCATGTCCTCTTGCTTGCTCCGAGTAAGCAGATCTTGGATGGTATTCGGTTAAAAGATTCGGTGAATTTTTCTTAGGCATGTTGTGTGAAAAGAGGACAATTTCGACATTTCCGTCTCTGTAACTCTCCAGCATTCTGCACCATAGAGAAGCACAGACTCAGTGACGCATCAGCTAAAAAATGGAAAATGCAAACTATGTATACGTCAATGGTGGACACAGTATTTCTTCCGATACGGTCAGAACGTTAAAAGATGAAGAGAAAGTGAAAATGTTACATCCAGTTCACAAATCTGACACTGACGTGGAATCGACTGTGTTATACGACGACCAGAATTCAAATGCACAAAACAAAAGTGTATCGCATGTTCCTAGAGTGACCATTCTGAGATCGTTGTCAGAAAATTTAAACAGGTTGGTATCTTTGGAACATGTCTGTTGTCTTGGTTACATCTATTTTTGATCTGAAACCGATCTTGCTTCAGCTGTAACCACGGACACTGTTGCTGCTATAGTTACCGTTACTACAGCTGTGAAAATTAAAACAGCTATATCCGCTGCTGTTGCAAGTACTGATATTAGGAGGTTGTCTTCTACAACAACAATTCTCGTTGTTACAACTATTACTGCTGCTGATACAACTTCTATTGCTGTTACTTCAAAAACCACTTTCACAACCACAACAGTCACCACTGTTACTGTTACTACTACCACTACTACTGCAACTACTACCACTACAACCACTACTAGTACCACTACTGCTACAGCTACAACTAATACTGCAGCTGATACAAATTCCATTGTTGCTGCTACTACAAAAACAACTTTTACAACCACGGCCGTCACCACTGTGGCTACTACTACTACAACTACTACTACCACCACCACCACTACTACTACTACCACTACTATTACTACCATTACTACAACTAATACTGCAGCTACCATTTTTATCACTACTACTACTACCACTACTATTACTACCATTACTACAACTAATACTACAGCTACCACTGCTATCACTACCACTACTACCACCACTACTACTACTACCATTACTACAACTAATACTGCAGCTACTACTACTACCACTACTACTACCATTAATACTGCAGCTACTACTGTTACTTCTGCAACAACTAAAGGGGGTTCGATGTGGGGAGGGGGGGTGTGGGGGTTTCACCCTGAGTGACAGCCAGACACTATTATGACAGCACTATATGACAGCACTGTTTTACGCCACTGTACTGTTCAAAAACCAATTGGAAAAAATAATATAATTTTTCTGTGTTTATTTTTCTTGGGGGAGTGGGTCGCCCCGGGTACCTAATACCTCAATTATGCCTCTGATTACTACATCTCTTACTGCTACTACTACTACAGCTGTTACTATTACCACTACTACTGCTGTTACTATTACCACTACTACTGCTGTTACTATTACCACTACTACTGATGTTACTGTTACCACTACTACTGATGTTACTGTTACCACTACTACTGCTGTTACTATTACCACTACTACTGCTGTTACTATTACCACTACTACTGCTGTTACTATTACCACTACTACTGCTGTTACTATTACCACTACTACTGCTGTTACTATTACCACTACTACTGCTGTAACTATTCCCGCTGCTACTGATGTTACTATTACCACTACTACTGATGTTACTATTACCACTACTACTGCTGTTACTATTACCACTACTACTGATGTTACTATTACCACTACTACTGATGTTACTATTACCACTACTACTGATGTTACTATTACCACTACTACTGATGTTGCTGCTACTATTACCACTTCTGCAGTTGATGCTGCTACTATTACAGCTACTACTGCGGTCGCTGCTACTGTTATATCTAATACAACTGCTGCTGCTATTACCACTACTACTACTGCTGCAATTACCACTACTGCTGCTGCTATTACCACTACCACTACTGCTATGGCGGGCTGCTACTATTACAGCTACTATTGCTGTCGCTGCTACTGTTACATCTAATACAACTGCTGCTGCTATTACCACTACTGCTGCTGCTGCTGCTGCTATTACCACTACTACTACTGCTGTTGCTGCTAATAGCACCACTACTACATCTGTCGAAGCTACTATTACTACCACGACTACTGCTGCTATTACCACTACTACTGATGTTGCTGCTACTAATACCACTACTACTGATGTTGCTGCTACTATTACCACTACTACTGATGTTGCTGCTACTATTACCACTACTACTGCTGTTGCTGCTACTATTACTACTACTACTACTGATGTTGCTGCTACTATTACCACTACTACTGCTACAGATGTTGCTGCCACTATTACTACTTCGGCTACAACAGCACACAGCATCGCTTGTACTACAAATCTTATTTCTGCCACAACAGATACCAAAGCTCCAACTCTTTATTGCCATGTTTTCACTTCATAAAAAAAACACAAGGCCACATTTCGGCCACGCCCAAGGACGGGTTGTATTGTTTTTATTTTCGGGATTATCACTTTCTCCGTGACTGTATACACCCTGTCATTTTTGCCGAACCAGTTTGCCGCCATAACCCACTCATACGGAGATACTGAAAGTGGTTTTGTTTAAATTGATATTTTATTAATTGAATTTTCTTTTATCAAATAAAAGCAGTCAGGTTAAAAAAAAAATATACTCGTATTAGAATACAAAGATTATTATTTATAGAGATCGGTGCGATTGTTCGAATAAAAGCGATTGTGACAATTTTAGATCAAACATGAGACTTGAAAGCTACAGTTAGGGGCTTGAAACCTGAACTATGAGACTTGAGACTTGTACACATAAATGTGAAACTAACATTGGGACTTGTTAGGACAGACAGCTGTACTTGTTAGTTTCTGCAAGGTGCTGCCGTGTTATGGCGAGGTAGGCCTCTACCTAGACTTGTCCTTACGTATTTTCTAGCAAGTCTCAAGTCTACAAGTATCGAGTCGAGTCTCGAATCCCTAACAATGGCTGCTAAGTCTCATTTTTTTATCATAATAACAATAACAGCCCCTTCAGTCATAACTGACTACGGGAATGTGCCCCTGAAGTGACAATCCTTCAGTCATAACTGATTACGGGAATGCGCCCCTGAGGTGACAACCCTTCAGTCATAACTGACTTTGGGAATGTGCCCCTGAGATGACAACCCTTCAGTCATAACTGACTATGGGAAGGCGTCCCTGGGGTGACAACCTTTCAGTCATAACTGACTATGAGAATGCACCACTGTGGTGACAACCCTCAGTTTTTTTTCCAAGCGTTCCTTTTCACGTTTTATTTTCTCTTCTGCTTGCCGTGAGAGCTTCATTTCGCCGAATCTGAGGTGGCGCCGTAGAAAGCATCGCCACTTGGTGCGATCGGCAGCTTCATCCTTCTAGTTGCTAGATTTATGTCCAGTACCCTCGTGTCTCTCTTGCACACATCTTTAACCCTCAGCTGCAGTCGCTCAACTGTTCTTTTGCCATCCATTCAGTTGTCCATAGAAGATATCTTTCTGGATGCGTCCATCTTCACTGCGGCGAGCAAGGCCAAACCAGCGTATTCTGCGCTGTCTAAGCAACGTATACATGCTTTGAAGGCCATCGCGTGACAACACCTTGACATTTGTCACTTTGTCCTTCCACGAAATACCGAGGATGTGGCGTTGATGGAAGGTGTTCAGCTTTCTTAGCACTGGTTGTCCATGCCTCGCTGCCATATAGAAGTGTGCTGATGACGCAGGCATTATATGCCTCAGCTTTGGTTTTCATTGTGAGTTTGGAGTTTCCCCACACATGCGTTGTGAGGCGAGAAAAGGTAGCTTTCAATATATGTGTCCAAAGTGAGTGTGGCGTCGATGGTAAACAACAGATATGTGAAGTGGTGCACCACTGCCACTTCGTAGTTATCGGTAGTGACAAATGATGCAATATCCACATCCTGACCGAGCACATTTGTTGTCTTTGGACTTGTTGTGAGGCCAAAGTCCTTGCATGCTTGGGTGAAGCGATCCATCAAGCTCTGAAGCTCCTGTTGGTTGTGAGTAATGGTTGCCGCGTCATTGGTAATGGTTGCCGCGTCATCAGCAAACAACAAGTCTCTTACATTGGGCCTTCTTATTTTTGTTTGTGCCTTTAGTCTTGCCAGGTTAACAGTCGGCTGGACCGCCCCTGTGTATATGTCCAGTGTTACGTGTTGAAAATCGTTCTAATAAACCCTGACCACGAATCTCTATTTTTTTGTGATGCCTGGTTGGCAGGGAGGAAAGTACAATTTGTTTCCGTAGCTAGGCAGTGTTGCCGTTTGGAAGGTCCTGGGTTCGATTATCTGGTAAGCTTCTCACTTCTGTTGTTTCTCTATTGTCTGTTTTTTTTTTCCTAATTCTTTATTTCTCACGAGTGTCTGAAGTATAACCTTTATGTGTGTATTATTTCTTGGCCATCTGACCTTGTGTGAAGACATACTTCTTCTGTTCAATCTCTAAATGCTTGTGTCAAGAGCAAGGCAAAGAAGATCCCAAAGAGCGCCGAAGTCAGGACGCAGCCATGTTTAAAGTCACTGCGTCAAAGGACCATGATGTGCTTCCAGCATATAGGACTGTTCCCTTCATGTCTTCATTGAGTGACTATCATTTCCAGCAGTTTAGTAGGGCAGCTTATTTTCAGGAGGATTTTGATGTCCATCCCTGCTAACCAGGTCAAATGACTTTGTGAGATCTTTAAGGGCATTTTTTTAAAATAATAAAACACTGTTTTTAATCTCAACTTTTTTTTTTAAATTGAAGCAGTCATATCGATCACTATAAACAAAAATAAATCATAATAATCTATTGGTAATTTCCTATCTTTCGTACCTTTTTGCTCCGCAGTGAATATATGTAGTTAAGTGTTGTTTCGTAGCAGTTAGGGTTATGATTAGGGTTAGTATTATGGTTAACACTAAACCTAACACAAACCCTAATCCTAACCCTAATTCTAACCTTAATCCTAACACTAAGCGCTACGAAACAACACCTAACTATACATATTCACTGCGGAGCAAAAAGGTACAAAAGATAGGAAATTACCTATCTATTTTTGGTATGTTATTTGCTCCAGCACACTCCTATATGGCAGCGAGACCTGGACGACCTATGCTAAGCGAGAAAGAAGGCTAAATACCTTCCATTTGCGGTGTCTACGCCGCATCCTCAGCATCTCGTGGAAAGATAAAGTGACAAATGTCGAGGTGTTGTCACGTGCTGGCCTTCAAAGTATGTATACGCTGCTTAGACAGCGCAGACTTCGCTGGCTTGGCCATGTTCGCCGCATGGAAGATGGTCGCATCCCAAAAGATCTTCTACGGACAATTAGCAGATGGCAAGAGAACAGTTGGGCGACCACAGCTGAGGTTCAAAGATGTGTGCAAGAGAGATATGAGGGCACTGGACATGGATCCAGCAACATGGGAGGATGAAGCTGCCGATCGCAATAAGTGGCGATGCTATTTACGGCGCCACCTCAGATTGGGCGAAGAGAGGCTCACACAACAAGCAGAGGTGAGGAGAAAACGTCGAAAGGAGCACCAGGAAAATAAGCAGCTGAGGGCTGCCACCTCAGGGGCGCATTCCCATAGTCAGTTATGACTGAAGGGGCTATTATTATTATTATTATTATTTGCTGACTGCTGTCATGTGATCAAACTGTTGGCACAAATATTTTACCGATTTAAAGGAAACCATTTTGGGTTTCTCCGCACGAGTGAGTTATGAATGGAGACAGCCAAGTTTGGTTCTCAGAATGGGCACGTCCCGAGCTGAGTCGAGTGGCTAATTAAAATTGTTAAAAATCTGAGTTGTTGAGGTGATTTAAATCCGACGCCGAGAGTTCGCGTTCGTGGATTCGGGTCAACAACACTGACTCTGCCTAAAGCTTCTACAGACAACATTCAGCGCTACATCAAATATATAAAAGAAATGCTACATTATTTTGACTAGAAAAACAGTATATTGACCTGCCTAAAAATATTATCTACATAAACATCATTTGTAAATCGAACTGCTCAATATAGAAAGTCTTTGTATGAGTAAAGTACACGATCTGCCATTGAAAGAGGGCGTGCTTGAGACAATTATGCAGGTATCTGAAAGAAAAAAAAGCTGATTATGATAATGGTGGAAATTAGCATAAATGTTGGATTAGAATTCCATAAATATTCTTAAATATTTGCGACACCTGTTTTGAGAATTTTTTTTTTAAATCCGGGACAATTGTCTTTTAGAATAACCCCGGATAGGACACACGTTTATGAAACCTCTTGATAGCACTACTCTTGATAGTACAGACGCTGTCCTGGAACCCACAGGGAAAGAGTGGTAGAGGAAGACTGACAAGAAGACGGAGAAGAAAACTGGAAACATAAATAACAGAGATGAAGTAGACATAGAAAGATCTTTAGCGGATGTCACGGGACAAGAACAGGGGTCACGTGACGTTTGTTGAAGACATGTGCTCCTGGGGTAGGGTTCCCATTCGTCCCGTTTTTCCCGGGACAGTCCCGTTTTTTTGATAAAATGTCCCGGTGTCCCGAATTTATTCCAAATGTCCCGCGTTTTAAGGGTCCTTCCTGAAAAAATATCCTTGGGTAACGGATTTTATTCCATGTTTTAGTAGTGTTACTTTATCAATATCCGGTTACAGTGGAAGTGTTACAGAAGTCAGATCTGCTTAAAAAGGTTATTGCTATGTCAGCAGATAATACAAATACAAACTTTGGTGGAAAGAAGAGAAAGGGACAGAATAATCTGTACTTCAAAATGCAAGAAAACACTGTGAACAATTTAATTGGTATTGGTTGTCCTGCACATGTGATACATAATGCTGTGCAGACTGCTGCGGATTGCTTACCTATTGATCTTCAGTTAATAATTAACAAGATTTACCATCATTTCCACATTTATTGTGTACGAGTTGAGGAACTCAAATCATTTTGCGAATTCACCAACACAGAATATAAAACTGTTTTGGGTAACAGCAAGACAAGATGGCTCTCTCTCTTGCCTGCAGTCCAGAGAGTTATTGACATTTTCCCTGCATTGAAGTCATATTTCCTTTCCATTCACAAATGTCCTACCAGTCTCAAAAATTTCTTTGAAAATCCACTTTCAATTACACTCCTGCATTTCATTGCCAGCCAGTTAAAAACCTTTTCTGATACCATCAACTGTGTTGAAAGGAAGAGACAACAGTAATTGAAGTGAAGGATTGTGGTAAAGTGGGATGATATAAATATTTATAGGGGACTTAGTGTACTGACTGAGATCAGCTGTGAAGGTATCTGTATCTAATAAGTGTGGTGTATTACAGATGACCTTACTTGCTACCACATTTAGACCTCAGTCAGACCTATTCTGGAATATTGTGATGACTACGTTGAATGTCTAGGGTTATGATAATGATGAAGTGTATGTTCACAACAACCAACTGACAGATAAACAATTTAATTTAATCCACAATACTTTACAACACTGTGACACTCACATACATAGAACACTCTATAAGACTATCTTAAATGAGTCAAGTGTTAAAGTTTAAAAATATATGTATTAATTTCTTCAATAATAGATATCCTGATTCAACTACAAAGTGAACCAGGAATCACAATCAAATGTAATCACAAGTTATATGTACACAATTTATAGATAGAATCTTTGTATTGACATATATTATTATTGCAATATGTGTGTAAGTTGTACTGTAGTACTCTGAGGTAATACTGGCTTATCAAGCTAAGTTGTTGTTTGTCATCATGACTTCAAATGTTTGTTTCTGGTGGAACTAATATTGGAAAGTTTCACAGTTTCTTTTTATTTGAAACAAATAAATGTCCCTCTAGATTTTAGGTAAAGTCACTTTTAGAGGGGGTATACACAAGATTGAGCTGCTCTGGCCACGAACTCTTAACTTCTGTGTGGGCGGCAGGAAACAGTCTCCACTGCTCGCTTGCTTCACCGTGTTCTTGAGAAACCACACTGGTCGATATATTGACCAGGGAGTCTGCTACCAGCCTCTGGATTCAGCAAAACTCAGACCAGGTGCTGCTTTAATATGTTAGTACCACTGTCCCTGAAACAAGAAGGTTGTACCTCCTACTTCAGAACTAATTTATAATCTATTTCCACACTGGAGCACAATACATAACAAACACTGAGTTCAGCGCCGTAGGCCAACTGTTAGCTTCTCATGTAATAACATTCACCAGTATTCCTCTCCCTAATGGTTACTACGCCTCTGCAATTTCAGCTGTAATTCCTTCTATACAATAAGAAAGGTGTCATAGTACTATTTGGCAATTCCCTATAGTCCTAGGCAGTTAAACTCCTCTCCGACAAGTTTTGTTCATGGTGGAGCAATTTTCTAGGCTTTCCTCATGTTTGCTACTGAACTACACACATACAGACATAAATTTATCAATTCACATTTAATTTTCATCTAAAAGATATCAACTATTTCTAGCTTACCACAATTCATGGAAATAATAAACAAATACGTTGACTGGCGATGAGTTATGGCACAATTCCGATCTGCCTCTGTCCCAGGTTTTCATTAAAAAAATATGAGCTGGATCTCAACGCACTTGCTTCTCAGTAAGTTTATTTTCACAATGTGGCACTGAACAGACGCTCCTAATTGACTATATTAAATGGTCTAGCCAATAAGACTATGTTTACAAAAGTATTTGAAAAAAAGTACCCTTCCTACCGTTTCCCGTAACAACCAAAAATAGTATTTGCAATCGACTAATCATGTTTAGGCTTACATATTCTTCTAGCCAATAAAATCGGATTTAACTTGTTGGCCTATTTCCCGTAAAATAGTGGTTTCAAAACATGCCACTGAGCAATTATGATTTGGTGCTGTCAGACAACCTCACTATTTTATTTTGGCTATAATTTGTTAATTCCTAGACTATTTGCGTAACACTTAACATATTCTTTGTCAGCAAGTCCTAAGGAACCCAAACATATAAATTTAATGGGGCTAAGTGGCTCCGTTCAAAATTTGTATTCTAGGATAGTCGTGTATTTTTATTTTTTTTATTGTTTTAGAACCGTCACCTGTCCTGCCTTTTCGACTGTTCTGTCAGACTAATGTCAGGATTTCAGACATAAAACAGTAGAATGTCAGGTTTCCTAATAAGCATTAAACATGTTTTCAAAACCTAACCGTGTATTGGTAGTGTTTTTTTTCCCTGTTTATTTGAAAAAAAAGTTAGTGCTTCATGCCTTACGCGTGGGATTGGCGTTACTATTAATCGCGAGACTGTGGTAGTATTGCATGCGTTCCTCCGTTCAGCCCTCTCTCTCTCTCTCTCTCTCTCTCTCTCTCTCTCTCTCTCTAAGTCCGTCTGTCTTTTAGTTACGCAGTGTATAAAATGAAATTAATAGAATATTAATCTAGGTCATTACGCAGTGTGCCTATCTCAAGGTTTTCTAAGAAATACAGTACACGTTTTATTGTTTTGTTGAAACGCGTGTAGTTGATGTAGTAGGCTTTACTAGTAAACGTGAAAGCGTTACAATTATGCAGACGGACCATAAAAAAGGGGTTTTTATTGTTCAGCCATTACGGAGGTATACACGCTGGCGCATGCCATTGAGAAAGCACTGGTCTTCCACCATTCTTCTTTCCTTTTATTGAATTAATTCGTTAGGCTTTACATTTACTTTTTAATTTAGATATGTGGATTTAGAATGTTTCACGACAAATTCTCCCCACTTAAAACAGACGTTATATGTCAGTCTATAATTCTATATACACATAGAGAAATTTATTATTATTCCTGGGGCTTACGGTGATTCTCATCACACGGATGGCGGCTTAGAAAATCCGCATCACCGGTTCGCTAATTTTATTTTTATCATGGATTAATGCAGGTGGGTCAATTCAAAGTAGGCTCGACTCAAGAAATCTGCCCCAGACCTCTGCAATCCAAGAACCCATTTCAGATATGTTACTGTACAGCTGCAAGTGTTACGGCTTGTCTTACTACTGCTTAGCAATCAATATTCACCATTTTTTTTCCTCTGAGTCTGCTCAACGACATGTCCAGAGAAGATTAGATGTTCCTCAAATTGTACGTTATGAGGAGTTGATCTATATGGTGATATCTGAGTTGTGTAGTGGATCCACTAATTTTCTCATCAGCCTTAATAAACACTCGGACTATCCTCAATTCAAAAGGCAACAAGGGAGACACTCTGCTCCTCCGAAATGTTCCCAGCCAACAATTGGTCTGATCTCGGGCTTTACTGGAATCTGATGGTATCCTTTGCTCAGATCCACTTTTGAGAAATATTTAGCTTGGCAAACAACTGATTTGTATCCGGCAATGGATCCACCTGACCTTCTGTGATAGCATTCAGTCTCCTGTAATCTATACAGAGTCTATGTTCTCCAGATGGTTTCCTTAAGAGCACCACACTGGAACTATACGAAGATTCACTGTGTGAAATTATTCCCTCCTTCAACAAATAGTCTATCTCTTCCTTCAAGGCTTTCTCCTTAGCAAAAGGAATCGAATAGGCTTTCATACAGACAGGTGTGGGGTCTATCAGTTTCATATCATATTCCAATAAGTTTGTATGCCCCGGTCGGTCTCTTAACACCTCTGTATGATCATCTAAAAGCTGTTGCACTCTCTTCTTCTGATCTTTCGTTAAGTGTGTACTGATTTTCACCTGTACCGCTGTCTCACAGGGGTGTAATGGATATTCAAATGATGAAAGTGGTTCCTTTTTCATCTCCATGGCAATGGACAAGGTCAACAAATGTGTCTCTTCCTGATTTTCTCTTTCCAAATATTGCTTCAGGAGATTCACATGATAGATTTTTTCTTTCCCCTTCTTATCTATCTTATAATTGGTTCTAGACACCTTCTCTAGAACTGTATATGGACCTTGCCATCCTATTTGTAACTTATTCTGACTACCGGGTAGAAGAAGCAGTACCTTCTCTCCCACAGCCAAATCTCTGTCTTTAGCAGTCTTGTCTATTTTTCCATGCACTGGTAGGGTCTCTTCCACTAGAAGCACTGTAGTGATGATTTTTCTTTCCAGAATCATCCTGCACAAAACGACCGCTACCAATTTTTCTCATGGGGCTCTCTCCCCACTTATAATTCTTGATGAGAGATTTCCTCTCTACATCTTCTTCCTCCAGTTTACATAAGTCCGATTGAGGGATTTTCGGCTTATCTTAGGGTAAGACATCTTTTTGCACTCTCTGCATAGTGGCCATTGTAAAACAGTCAATTGAAGATTGTCCGTTCTTTTCAGTGTCAGGCCTACGTTTGCCCCGTGGCGTGTCCAGGTCCTGATCAATATTCCCACTTGTGGGTGTTCCCTCATGTGCTATGCCACATCTCTCTACAAAATTTTCAATGTCCCACCTTGCCTTGGGCCAATAAGAATTCTGAGCTACCTTTTGAATGATGGTACCTATTTTCTCATGGTCCCCATCTTGTTTCACATGTAAGCTCCTTATTAATTCTGCCCTATACCTTTTTGGAAGTACCAGCTGTCCCTGACCTTTGGATCTAGTCCCAGTCTTCCGGTATATCAGGTGGTTCTTCATGTAGAAGTCTCCTTTTCCTGGAGGTGTGTGACCATGGGACAGTTTCTTAAAACAAGGCTTGAGGGTCTTATCCCCAGCCTGCGCCTTCCTCAACTCTTCTGGAGTGGTATTTAACATAATATCCTCCTCCTTTCTTGAGGTCGACCTGACCTGAAGGGTGGCCATAACTATAGGGTTCCTTCTACAACGGTCAGTATCATCATTGTCCATCCGACAATTCTTACCCCACTGCCGTCCTTTTTTGGTTGAAAGATTTTCTTTCATCAAATTTCCTTTCATCGAATTGTGGGGTTTTATTTTTATTGTCATACCGTGGCCTATCAAACTGGTGCTTACCTTTGTTCTGATCTCTAGGATCAAATGTATTAAAGTTCTGTGGTGCCTTAAAATTAGCTACCTGTTTCATTTTATTACTTGATACCTCTGCCTGAGCTGCTTGATACCTTTCAGCGACATTCAGTAACTCACCCAGTCTCTCTGCACCTTGTTCCATGAGAAACTTTCTCAGGTCTGGAGCCATGGACTCTCTTAGTTGTTCTATAAGGATCATTTCCTTAAGATCTTGGGTTTTCCCCAGAGAAGTCCATTTCTCCAAGTATGTCTCTAACCGTGCAGAGAACTGGTGATAGGTTTCACCTGACAGTAGTTTAGCATTCCTAAATTTTTTTCTATAAAATTCTCCATTCTTTTCATATCTTAACACAAGAGCCTGCTTTAGCATGTCATAATTTTCTTGATCACCTCTGCTCATTTTGGCAAAATCTTCATAAGCCGTACCACGAAGCCCTTGAGATAACTTTAAGCTCCACTTTTCTCTCTCTAACCCATACGTGGTAGCTAATAGTTCATATATATTTAGATAGCTCTCGATATCATCTTCTTTCTCAACAAAATGATCTAAATGAAAGTTCATAGCTGAGGTTGAGGCTCCCTGACTAGCAGTGGCATCAGAGGTAAAGGGACTGGCACCATTTTCAGGAGCATGGCCTTGAAATTCCAACTCCCTTAATCGTAACTCTTGCTCCCTTTGTAATCTCTTATCTTCTGCTTCCCTCTCTGCAGCCTGTCTCCTTTCTTCTCTTTCTGTAGCTTGTCTCCTTTCTTCGGCTTCCCTTTCTGCAGCTAATCTCTTTTCTTCTCTTTCTGCCTCCAATTTCTTCTCTTCATACTGGAGCCTTTTAATCTTCCTATCTGCCTCCAATGCCTTAGCCTCTTTGTCAGCCTCAATCTGCAACCTCTTAATTTCCTTTTCCGCCTCTAACTTTCGTTCAGCTTCTTTTTCTTATCTTTTTTCTTCACGTTCAATAAATTTGTCACATTCAGTAGTGACATAGGCAATCATAACTTGCCCGTCCATTCCTAACTCTTTCGCAGCCTGCACAGCAGCAGATCGAAATTTTGCTAGGTCCGCCATTTTCTAACAGGCAAATGTATACAATATTTAACCAAACAATTTTATCTATAAATAATTATCTAAGGACAACCACAGGCACTGAGAGCTCAACCTTATTTTTCCACCCAAGAATACCTTTTTAATTTTTATAATTTCCCGCAGTGAATTACTCCCAATATATATGCTAGGGGAAGGTTCAATATCCCGGGAGCGAGACCCCAATATATGTGGTAAAGTGGGATGATATAATTATTTATAGGGGACTTAGTGTACTGACTGAGATCAGCTGTGAAGGTATCTGTATCTAATAAGTGTGGTGTATTACAGATGACCTTACTTGCTACCACATTTAGACCTCAGTCAGACCTATTCTGGAATATTGTGATGACTACGTTGAATGTCTAGGGTTATGATAATGATGAAGTATATGTTCACAACAACCAACTGACAGATAAACAATTTAATTTAATCCACAATACTTTACAACACTGTGACACTCACATACATAGAACACTCTATAAGACTATCTTAAATGAGTCAAGTGTTAAAGTTTAAAAATATATGTATTAATTTCTTCAATAATAGATATCCTGATTCAACTACAAAGTGAACCAGGAATCACAATTAAATGTAATCACAAGTTATATGTACACAATTTATAGATAGAATCTTTGTATTGACATATATTATTATTGCAATATGTGTGTAAGTGGTACTGTAGTACTCTGAGGTAATACTGGCTTATCAAGCTAAGTTGTTGTTTGTCATCATGACTTCAAATGTTTGTTTCTGGTGGAACTAATATTGGAAAGTTTCACAGTTTCTTTTTATTTGAAACAAATAAATGTCCCTCTAGATTTTAGGTAAAGTCACTTTTAGAGGGGGTATACACAAGATTGAGCTGCTCTGGCCACGAACTCTTAACTTCTGTGTGGGCGGCAGGAAACAGTCTCCACTGCTCGCTTGCTTCACCGTGTTCTTGAGAAACCACACTGGTCGATATATTGACCAGGGAGTCTGCTACCAGCCTCTGGATTCAGCAAAACTCAGACCAGGTGCTGCTTTAATATGTTAGTACCACTGTCCCTGAAACAAGAAGGTTGTACCTCCTACTTCAGAACTAATTTATAATCTATTTCCACACTGGAGCACAATACATAACAAACACTGAGTTCAGCGCCGTAGGCCAACTGTTAGCTTCTCATGTAATAACATTCACCAGTATTCCTCTCCCTAATGGTTACTACGCCTCTGCAATTTCAGCTGTAATTCCTTCTATACAATAAGAAAGGTGTCATAGTACTATTTGGCAATTCCCTATAGTCCTGGGCAGTTAAACTCCTCTCCGACAAGTTTTGTTCATGGTGGAGCAATTTTCTAGGCTTTCCTCATGTTTGCTACTGAACTACACACATACAGACATAAATTTATCAATTCACATTCAATTTTCATTTAAAAGATATCAGCTATTTCTAGCTTACCACAATTCATGGAAATAATAAACAAATACGTTGATTGGCGATGAGTTATGGCACAATTCCGATCTGCCTCTGTCCCAGGCTTTCATTAGAAAAATATGAGCTGGATCTCAACGCACTTGCTTCTCAGTAAGTTTATTTTCACAATGTGGCACTGAACAGACGCTCCTAATTGACTATATTAAATGGTCTAGCCAATAAGACCATGTTTACAAAAGTATTTGAAAAAAAGTACCCTTCCTACCGTTTCCCGTAACAACCAAAAATAGTATTTGCAATCGACTAATCATGTTTAGGCTTACATATTCTTCTAGCCAATAAAATCGGATTTAACTTGTTGGCCTATTTCCCGTAAAATAGTGGTTTCAAAACATGCCACTGAGCAATTATGATTTGATGCTGTCAGACAACCTCACTATTTTATTTTGGCTATAATTTGTTAATTCCTAGACTATTTGCGTAACACTTAACATATTCTTTGTCAGCAAGTCCTAAGGAACCCAAACATATAAATTTAATGGGGCTAAGTGGCTCCGTTCAAAATTTGTATTCTAGGATAGTCGTGTATTTTTATTTTTTTTATTGTTTTAGAACCGTCACCTGTCCTGCCTTTTCGACTGTTCTGTCAGACTAATGTCAGGATTTCAGACATAAAACAGTAGAATGTCAGGTTTCCTAATAAGCATTAAACATGTTTTCAAAACCTAACCGTGTATTGGTATTGTTTTTTTTCCCTGTTTATTTGAAAAAAAAGTTAGTGCTTCATGCCTTACGCGTGGGATTGGCGTTACTATTAATCGCGAGACTGTGGTAGTATTGCATGCGTTCCTCCGTTCAGCCCTCTCTCTCTCTCTCTCTCTCTCTCTCTCTCTCTCTCTCTCTCTCTCTCTCTCTCTCTCTCTAAGTCCGTCTGTCTTTTAGTTACGCAGTGTATAAAATGAAATTAATGGAATATTAATCTAGGTCATTACGCAGTGTGCCTATCTCAAGGTTTTCTAAGAAATACAGTACACATTTTATTGTTTTGTTGAAACGCGTGTAGTTGATGTAGTAGGCTTTACTAGTAAACGTGAAAGCGTTACAATTATGCAGACGGAGCATAAAAAAGGGGTTTTTATTGTTCAGCCATTACGGAGGTATACACGCTGGCGCATGCAATTGAGAAAGCACTGGTCTTCCACCATTCTTCTTGCCTTTTATTGAATTAATTCGTTAGGCTTTACATTTACTTTTTAATTTAGATATGTGGATTTAGAATGTTTCACGACAAGGATGAAGTAAACAAACTGGTGGAAAAATTAAACTACAGGAAGGCAGAAAAGTTTCTTACCACTACTGTGAGAAATCAGCTGCAAGAATTAGAAAAAGAAGGACACATAACAGTTGAAAAGTTTCAAAGCTATGCAGTAGATTTCTATGACACCTGCATTGAATATATTCAGGAGTGGTGTATACCATTTCTTACGCCTCTTCAGTCTATGGATTGGATCAATTTGAAGGGAAAGGAGTATGTGACTTGGAAGAACATCCAAGAAAGCTACATATTCATGAAGACAGTGTCACCAAATTTTACTGTGAATGAAGAGGACTTATTTGATGAGTTTGCATGTGTGAAAAAATATTGTGAAAGCAAATTTGATGTGTGGAGTGAACTGAAGGATCAAAGTGTCAGTGAAAAATGGTGTTAGATGTTCGCTCATTTTACAAAGCAGGATATAAATGCTGAGAACCTGAAATGCCTAGTTAGTTTTTGTTTGGCACTGCCAGGATGCAATGCAGCTGTTGAACGTGTTTTTTCATTAATAAATGCGCTTTGGACAGACGAAAAAAAAACAGACTTAAAACTGAGACAGTGAAAGCTTTAACCATTATAAAGACCCATTTTAAGGATTTCTCTTGTGCTGAGTTCTGTGTCAAAATATCAGAAGAAAAAAAACTTCTTGAACAGGCCCATAAATCTGATAAATATTCTGATGAATCTGAAATATAAACTTGACTATTGTGTATTTTTTAAAGGTGCGATTTTTCTAATTAAGTATGTTTGTAATTTAGAATTCTTTTTTAAAGGGGAAGTTGTGTTAGTTAATGTGTGTATTTTTATACTAGTATCTCATTTTAAGTGCAACATATAATATATAATAGATTTATTTGTGCTTTACCTTAATTTTTAACATGTCCCGTTTTTTTACAAAATGTCCCGGGTTTTTTAGGTAAAAATTTGGAAATGTCCCGGTTTTTAAACAAAACATTATGGGAACCCTATCCTGGGGGGACCTGAAGGATGGTGGTAATAATGATGATGTTGCCTAAATCTATGACATTTGTTTTTTTGTTTTGTTTTTTTGCCTAAATCTTTGCAATTTTTTTTTTGCTTAAATCAATGACATTTTTTTAAATTTTTTTTTTTGTAAATCAAATATATAATGAAAGAATTCCCTTTCTTTTTTAACAACAAATTAACAACAACAACCAAATTCACGTTCTATCATTTTAATTTATGACAGGATCACCACTACACTGGTTGTAGCTAGCGTCCTGTTCTGCCTGTCAACGGTTGTGATGGCCATTATCATTCGGGTCAAACCAAACATCTCTCAGGTAAACAAATTTGAGGACGTAGTACACAATTCCCGTTTTGGTGCCTACGTCAACCAGATAGTGGGAATTCCCGATGTAATGTCATTTACTGGGAATGCCAGATTTAGTTTCTGACACAAGCCGGGAATTCCGGTTTTTTGTTCGTTTCATTTTATTCTGTTCCACAAAATTATAAAGATCTTCAGTTTCTGAAATAGCTGGTCTACTTTCCCCGATGGCTGTAAAACAAGATATTCATCTTGACCGTAGAATGTCTTTTCACAGAAGTCTCACCGACAGCTAATAATAAAGTCAGTCAAACAGTGTATAAGGATTACTTTCACAATTTTCTTCAGCTGTCAGCAAAAATATGAGTGAAGTTGAAAGCTGTAACCAGGGTGGAGTGGATTCAGTTCTGTGCACAAGACAACAGGAGGCTGACACTTGGAAGTCATGACAAGTAGGCTCACCCTCTTAGAGTGTAAAGGATATGAAACAAGCCAAAACATTTGATTGACGGGGGACTCAGAGAGGTAGAAGGCGATCAAATTACATTAGAAGAAGAGAATTGGAGGCAGGAATGAAAGAAATGATTTTTTTTTTGGTAAGGCATAAGAAATCACTTCAATGGAACAGGATTTTCTCATTCAAGAACAATTTAAGTCAGGGGGATACGTTCCATCAATGCCATACATCACAGTAAAAATAATTGCATGTAATAATAAACAGTTCAAATTGATATAGACTATACCGTTCATATTAAGTCCATGTACAGAAAACAACATTGACAAATTATTCAACATTGACAGGGGCAGGACCATTTCCTTCTTCATTTTCATTAACTTCTAATTCAATGTGGGGTGGTGAGTTATGTGAATTAGAAGCAGGTGATGCAGCAATCAATTGTGTCCTGAAGAAGGCGTCCAATGTTGTTTTATATTATTGTGATTTTCTGCTCACTGAGGATTTCTTGGTAGGGAGCAGCACATGCCATCATTTTCTTCCTGGCCATAAAGCTCCTGTCCATATTAGGATCATATTGTTCTAAGATCAAAGGCAGGATTCAAGAAGTTGGAAGACCTTCTTTAATCGTTTCACTGTAAGTTGTTGGCCTGGGGGTTGTTGCTAGCTGGTGCAAGTTGCTGTATATTCTTCCATGATGATCTACTCCAGTGTCAACAACTCTTCCCTGCTCAGTTCTACTTTCTGAGATTTAAATGTTCAATTTCATTTTTGTCAACTCCAGCTAAACCTTCTCTTGAGGCCATTCTGACACCATCCTTAATAGCTGTAATACTGTTGTCATCAATGCGCCTAAAACCTTCAAAGTCATGACAGAATTGAGTGCGCAGTTTTTTTCTACATGCTGTTAATGCATCGCTGCGGAACTTCATCCAGTGCAGTCTTGATTAGGGAAAGTGCATCTTTAATAGTGATTCCCTTCCAGAAATCCCTCAGAGAAACATTCAAATGAGCATTATCTTGTTTTCCTGCTCCTGTTGGCGCTCAGATCAAATACGTACTGTGAAAATGTTTATATACAACACACAAAATTTGGTGCGCAGAACTCTGAATTCACGTAAATGAAACAAGCGGAAACAGAATTACTACTTGCATATATATTTATTTATTATACTTAAGCTATCATACAAAATTCTCCTGTTGCATGCCTCCTGTTAAATCTGAAGACATATGCCAAATTCTCCTGTTGCATGCCTCCTGTTAAATCTGCAGACATATGCCAAATTCTCCTGTTGCATGCCTCCTGTTAAATCTGCAGACATATGCCAAATTCTCCTGTTGCATGCCTCCTGTTAAATCTGCAGACATATGCCAAATTCTCCTGTTGTATGCCTCCTGTTAAATCTGCAGACATATGCCAAATTCTCCTGTTGCATGCCTGTGATGAATTTACCATGATACAACGTTAAAATATCTCCAAAATTAACGATAAAATGTAGGGATAAAAATAATGCGTAAGATACTAGGAGACATGCTCGCCCATGCCCGCCTTTCCTGCCACCAGTCAAATTATCTAGTTAGACGTGCAGACGGAACGTTTACCCTTTGTAGACGGGGGGAAACGAAACGGAGATCAAAAAAGGAAAGATATGACTGAACACGTGTTTGAAGTTCGAACGGCAAAAGGACGCAATTGGGGGTGAAAGGAAAAAAATTCACGTCCCTAGTTGACACAAAGTAAGGAAATGGACAAGAAAAGGACTTTAGCTCGTGTCAGAAACAGTCATTTCTTGGACGTTTTTCGATACTTGGCTTTTATTTGAATGCCGCGGCAAAACACATGAGAGAAGGTTCTCGAACAAATTTCAAAAACTAAACTTGAAAAAAAAAAATGTTTTTTCTTAATAATAGAGTTATGAAAATAAAACCTAGCTAGTTTGATAGCCCAGCTTGAGCAGAGAAATAATATGCTTTCATTTATACAGACGGATAGATAATATGGAAGATATTGACAAAAGACTGTATTGTTCATATCAGACGAGCGACTGCACTGTTAATCAATGTCACTAAAGTTTCCAAAATTTTTGGCCTTGAGCATGCAAACGTAAAAATCGAGCTGTAATTAAAGAGAGGGGAAATGGTGGAGAATTGTAGCTAAAAATAACTTAGGAGGCAGATTCGTGTAGGAAATGCATGTAGAACCAAGCGTGTTTTTTATGAAAAATCAAGTAGAGACAGACGTACTAACAGACCGTAATACATACTTGACTGAGATTTGACTGAAGTGACTTTTGGTTGTAGATTTGAAAGTTAGGGGGGAAGTCGGCGATTGGTCAATGCATTTTATAGTAGCGGGACAGAGATGTGAAATTTTGCCATTTGACATAAGTCCGTTCAGAGACGCAGTTTAAATTAATAGTGGTGTCGATTCCAGAAGAATACAAATATAGTGGGACGCCATCATACAGCCAGCAGCTCATTGAGATCAGTGGAACATATCACCTATCTTATTCAATAGCAGGAAGCTATTGAACATATCTCAGATGCAATGTAGTCTTGGGGAACTAGTACTATGTAAAACCAACTGGGTAAGATGTGCTGTGTGGTCAGAGAGATCTGATCCAGTCTGTGTGGTGTTGTTGTGTAGTGTTGTGTGCAGAAGTGGCTCAGGATGTAGAGTTCAGACACATGACCCAATACTTTTGTTTCAGAATTGTGAGTTTCTGTTTGGCACCAAAGCGGTGCCAAATGCTGTAGTGATATACACCAGTGTGGACCAGTGCAGTCTAACATTGTGTCAGAGCAGCAGAATATTGTACTCCAGCACGGAGAGGAAGGGCCACCAGACTCCTGTACAAGATCGACGCAGGCGAGATAAGTGAGATCTGGCCTGCTGGACATTCACCAACAAATTCACCAACGAATTATCAACTAACTTATCAACTAAATCACCTTCTAATAAAGACATACCATTGTGGGAAAATAAACTATGTATTCATCCCCTAAGTCAATGGACAATGTTTGGTAGTCATAGACTGGGAGTGATGACACCACCCCAACAGCATATCTAGTAATAAGTTCTCCTAGGACTATCTTAATATAATTATTATTAACCAGTCATTTGAAATAATTAGGTACACACATTCCATTGTATTATGTCATATGATTATGCATTCCATTTATAATTCCATAATATTTCATATGTTCTGACCAACAAACATTTGGTTCAGAACAAAATAAATTTCTCAAAAGATTTAAATTTTAAAACTAAAACAGCCTGAGTTAGTTCAGTGTGTTATAAATTTTATTGATATAATTAGACTTATTAAATATCTGTGTGTGTGTGTGTGTGTGTGTGTGTAATCTACCACAACAGATTACATATCAGTAATCTAGACTTTTAACGTAGCTACATTCATGAGAAAAAAAGATATGTGTGAGGTCGTAAGTGGTAGTAAGAAGGGCCTTCTGTAATTCACATCTACATTTATCTCAGGAGCCTTCACAGCTGACCTCATACATCACACTAGGTAACATCAACCATACAATACCATCAAAATCCACTACAATGCCTCATGTTAAATCTGCAGACGTATGCCAAATTCTCCTGTTGCATGCCTCCTGTTAAATCTGCAGACATATGCCAAATTCTCCTGTTGCATGCCTCCTGTTAAATCTGCAGACATATGCCAAATTCTCCTGTTGCATGCCTCCTGTTAAATCTGCAGACATGTGCCAAATTCTCCTGTTGCAAGCCTCCTGTTAAATCTGCAGACATATGCCAAATTCTCCTGTTGCATGCCTCCTGTTAAACCTGCAGAAATATGCCAGATTCTCATGTTGCATGCTTCCTGTAAATCTGCAGACATATGCCAAATTCTCCTGTTGCATGCCTCCTGTTAAATCTGCAGACATATGCCAAATTCTCCTGTTGCAAGCCTCCTGTTAAATCTGCAGACATATGCCAAATTCTCCTGTTGCATGCCTCCTGTTAAATCTGCAGACATATGCCAAATTCTCCTGTTGCATGCCTCCTGTTAAATCTGCAGACATATGCTGAAATCTCCTGTTGCATGCCTCCTGTTAAATCTGCAGACATATGCCAAATTCTCCTGTTGCATGCCTCCTGTTAAATATGCAGACATATGCCAAATTCTCCTGTTGTATGCCTCCTGCTGAAGAACTTTCCATGCCTTCATTCTTTCTACTTGTGTCTCCAGTCTTCTCTTCTCCAAATGTTGTTGGTCTAGCTCTGCTTCTATTACCCTGGGGATTCCAGAACAAGGACTGACTAGTATAGCTATTATTGTTTCTAATACTCATGGCCAGTACTTTGTGCTCATCTCTTGATCCACTGGCTTTTGTCATCACCTCCATAGTAGTCACCTTGTCATCACCTCCATACTAGTGACCTTGTTATCACCTCCATATTAGTGACCTTGTCATCACCTCCATATTAGTGACCTTGTCATCACCTCCATATTAGTGACCTTGTCATCACCTCCATATTAGTGACCTTGTCATACAATTTCATTTGATTTGGGTTGCTAAAATATGAGGAGACTTAACATTCTACTGTTCTTCTGTGTCATTTTTGTGTGGTGCTATTTTGTTTTTGTGCTTATTTTCTTTCTTTTCGGGTATGGCTGTGGAAAGGCCAAATATGGGGGGGGGGGGGGGTGTGAGAATTCTTTTAGATTGTAAAATGTTGTAAATTATTATAATCATCGTTATCATAATCAGCACCATTATAATCATCATAATCAGCACCATTATATTCATCATAATCAGCATCATCATAATCAGCACCATTACAATCATCATAATCATCGTCATCATAATCAGCACCATTATAATCATCATAATCATCTTAATCAGCACCATTATAATCATCATAATCATCATAATCGACACCATTAAAATCATCATAATCAGCACCATTATAATCACAATCAGCACCATTATAATCATCGTCATCATAATCAGCACCATTATAATCATCATCATCATCAGCACCATTATAATCATCATCATCATAATCAGCACCATTATGAGCATCATAATCATTGTCATCATAATCAGCACCATTATAATCAGCACCATTATAATCACCATAATCATCATAATCAGCACCATTATAATCATCATCATCATCATCATAATCAGCACCATTATAATCAACATCATAATCAGCACCATTATAAGCATCATAATCATTGTCATCATAATCAGCACCATTATAATCATCTTAATCATCTTAATCAGCACCATTATAATCACCATAATCAGCACCATCATAATCATCATCATCATAATCAGCACCATTATAATCATCATCATAATCGACACCATTATAATCATCATCATCATTGTCATCATAATCAGCACCATTATAATCATCATCATCATAATCAGCACCATTATAAGCATCATAATCATTGTCATCATAATCAGCACCATTATAATCATCATAATCAGCACTATTATAAGCATCATAATCATTGCCATCATAATCAGCACCATTATAATCATCCTAATCAGCACCATTATAATCATCATAATCAGCACTATTATAAGCATCATAATCATTGCCATCATAATCAGCACCATTATAATCATCATTATCATCTTAATCAGCACCATTATAATCATCATAATCAGCACCATTATAATCATCATAATCATCGTCTTCATAATCAGCATCATTATAATCATCATAATCAGCACCATTATAATCATCATCATCGACACCATTATAATCATCATAATCAGCACCATTATAATCATCATAATCATCTTAATCAGTACCATTATAATCATCATAATCATCATAACGGACACCATTATAATCATAATCAACACCATTATAATCATCATCATCATCGACACCATTATAATCATCATCATAATCAGCACCATTATAATCATCTTAATCAGCACCATTATAATCATCATAATAGACACCATCATAATCATCACCATTATAATCATAACCATTATAATCACAATCATCACCATTATAGTCATTATAATCATCATCAGCACCATCATAATCAGCACCATTATAATCATCATCATCATCATAATTATCGTCACCATTTCCATGTTTTTCTATTTACAGATCACGAGGCCTCCAGTGTAGTTTGTTCCAACGATTTAAGCCTGTACTTACATTTGTGTGCTCTCTGTAGCACGTTGTTTTCTGTATCAACCCCATACACAACCTTGTGTTAGTCATGACATAGACCTACCAGAGGAAACAGTAGGCCTATTATTTGTTCTGTCAGAGATCTTCACTATCTACAGGAAGCACATCATCATAGTCGTCATTAATTCCCTTATCATTCCTGCATGAGGCCTCCACTGTAGCTGTTCCCCTTACAAGAACCGGCATCAAGCAGTCACATGACAGTCACATGATCTTGTAGCTGTGATTTTTTTCTGTAGCAGGTTGTTTTATATGATGTCGCTACCATCTCATGTACAACCTCATATTAGTCATACAGTACGACATGTTTTATTATAATGTTTACATTTTAAATTTTTAAACTGTCACTGGATTTTTGTTTCAAGTTGTTGATTTAAAATAAACAGAGAAGTAATTATTTTGTCCTGGAAGAAAATAATTTACCGTAAATGAAGGAAGTTGCATATTTTCGGCATAGGCGTCTATACAATTCGAATGTTAGAGGGGTTTGTTAACTGATTACTGCGTGAGGTCCTTTTTTATTTCTTCGAAATATTTGAGAGAAAAATAACGCCTATTCGTTGTAAATGTTACTTTTTATACTAAAAAGTGAATGGATGCATGAAGAGGTGAAAGTACTGTGTATGTTAAAAATAGTAGTGAAATCGCGGAGATAAAAAGGAAATGAATTGGTTTACATATACACATAGATGGAGGAGAAAACATATAAAACATATAAGGTATTTACACACTTATTCTGAGTCAGACGAGTCTAACATATTGATGACTATTCTCGGCTGAACGAACGACAGTCCATCTTTTTTCCAATTGTTATTTTCCTCTTTTAAGACATGGGCTTCACATTTACACAAATAAGCTTTGTCTATCTGCGAGAGGGCGGCATATGTTAGTTCTTTCATATTGCATAGTTTGAAAGTTTTATTTTCAGCTGCCACCTGTCCTTTAACTTTTGCCCGAACGAGTTCAATTGGGTTTAAATGTGAATGATAAGGTGGTAGTCTCAAACACATATGACCCTGCTGTTGAATCAACTTGTCTATATGGAATATCTTGGTCTTTTGTGATTTCTTAACAAGGGATAGTAATTCAGGTTTCAGAAATCCCTCGTTAAATGGAATGTCTTCTTTTCTGAGCCAAATCTTTATAGCATCTTTTGTACTCGAAGATGTCGGGATTTTGTCTTCTTCTGCCACAGCGTTGTGGTATGATCCGTTGTCCATTATCAGACAGGATGGTCTGTCTAGGGACGTAAGAAGAGTATTTTCAATCCAATCTCTAAATATGTTACCGTTCATCTCGGTATGATAGTCCCGGTTGTCCGTATAATTGGAAGTGAAAATAAGTTCAGCATTTTTCACTAGCCCATTATGTCTGCTGCCTGCATGTGGCATTATCAGACGTTGTCCATTTCCACTGGGTACACATCTTTTAATCGTTCCATCTATAACTGCCATTCCTTTTCACTTGTGTGGTGAGCATTGATCCAAGTTTCATCAACATACACAATATCATAATATTGATTACGC
The DNA here is from genome assembly GCA_024509875.1 of Oreohelix idahoensis. Taxonomy (NCBI): domain Eukaryota; kingdom Metazoa; phylum Mollusca; class Gastropoda; order Stylommatophora; family Oreohelicidae; genus Oreohelix; species Oreohelix idahoensis. Next base: position 40,754 of record JAMPIV010015543.1, read on the forward strand.
ATTTCCCGTACTTCCAGTAAATATTTACTTCTCATAGATACTAAGTGCGGCTTCAGGCAGATGACGTTTCTTCCATTAGCGTACTTCCTAAACGTAAAGCCAATGCTTCTAATAGTTCTCCATAATGTTGATTTCGACACATCAATGTCATTGTGTGTTCTCAGCCGAATTTTCAGTTTTCTTAGTGTCACAGTTTCTTTGGAATTGAACATTCTACAAATCTCTCTTTTAATCACATCCCTATCACAACTATCTACTACTTCCTTTCTTCCTTCCGTCCTGGTATTGATTGATTTGAAAATTCCATTAGCTTTGAGTAATTGATGAAATGAGCGTTTACTTAAACCCAAAGCGTGAATAGTTCTCTTTTCAGGATTTAAGGAGACTCCCGATAACAGTTTATTACCAACGCTTAGCTTCTCCCCTGCAAAATGTTTTACATGCACCGACATAGACAATCCAGAGAACGTAGGCACCCGGAAGGATCAATGTCATGTTCAAGAACATGCGTTGGAGTGACTGAAAATCACGTAAAATACGTTCAACGATGTTAAAAATCGAAAGGTAGTTTAGTCACACAGGCGGGACGGGGGAAGGGATCGGAGAAGGGGGTTGAAGGCCCAGTCGCGAGCAAAGGCAAAGAGCGGGGGGGGTGGGGGGGGTTGGACAGCGTCGGGGGGGGGGGGTTTGGGTGGGGGGGGGAATGGGCGGACAATTTTGTACTTAGGGCACTGTAGCTAAGCGATTTTGCCGCAAAAAAATTTGGTGACATAACTTCTTCTTACATCTTACCTTGGTTACTAGTTATTTTTTTGTCCGAGCATGTATAACAAACCTAAGGAGTTTGAATCAATTAATGAGTACGCACCGGTGCGCATGAGGAGACTATAGCGATCATGAGCCATATGCAAAGTTCTGCAAAATCAGATCTAACAAATCTTTACAGATCCAAGGACAGAGCGATTTAGTCTGAGTTTTGGGGGGGGGTGGAGAAACAGGGGGGCGGACAAACAATTGGTAGCGGAAATATAGGGGGAGACATTGATTCAGTGCATCAAACCAACTACAGTGGCTTTACTCTTTCTGGACACTGATATTCGCATTTAGAATCTCTATTCTACTTCTGTCATTGATTTTACGTGAATCTTCGGAGCTCTCTCTAAACGCACTGTTGTGTAGATCGACTCACAGTGACTCTTCTATTTCAGGGGAAGCGAGGGCTGACCAGCTAGGGGTGTTCGGAGGCGTTGGAGCGTGCAGAGCATAGCTGATATAATTCGACAGAGCCGTTGAACGCAGGAGAACGGCGTCCTAGTATTACAATAGTGGAGCGTACATGGTATCTCACGAGGTTCCTTCTCTCTGCTTAGACAAGGTACAGATGTCTACAGGTTATTACATAGTCGCTGCGGGGTCAGCACAGTAGCTGAGGAGAGAGTCCGCGAGTGTAGGGGAGGAGCGAGGAGGTTGGTCATTTCTGGTTCCCCCCCAGGAAATATGTGTGCATAGGCAGGCAACAATTGTACGGGTATTGTGTTAGTTGTGATATCAGAAAATCGAAGTGTCAACACGGAACACGCAAAAACGAGACGGAGACATAGTGACAATACACACATCGAACGAGAGTAACCTGTTTTGGACAGTTAATCAGCACCAATGTCGATGTAATGAGGAGTTGGTTCACTGGTTAGTGCTGGAGGGGTATGTTCAGAGGATCGGGATAAGTCAAGAGTATATGCGAGAGACCGGTGATTTGTGGAGACATAGATACAGCTTGGATGAGGTGAGTGGGGCTTTGTTCCAGTATCGATCTTTCACTTAAATGTTAATATAACTGTCTACTCGTCTGACTAGCACTCTGAAAAATGTACGAGGTTCACTGAGAGTTACCATCTCATCGTTCTCGTGTCGGGGCGCGGCCTGCGAGGTGGCGTTCGGTTGTTGTGCGGAGCTGCGGCGTTGGTCGGTCAGGTTGGTGACTGACGCAGTATATGCACACACACAACACAACACACACATCAGTTCTTCGTGTAGTATTTAGTTGGATGAGGCTGTAGCGGGATCGTGATAATTGGATACATGATTAGCGTTACGTTGAGATTGGTTTGTCGCGACACTGGGGTCATGGTTCTGATTTTTGAGCGACCTGCATGGGCTTGACTGTCGAGGGAGGGTCGGGCTATATGGCGGGATAGGCGGAGCATGGAGAACGCACTATTGGGAAATTCGACAGTCGAGGTTTGCTCTAGGGCGTGAGTCATAGTGGGAAAGTGTTTTAAGTGTACCCAGTGGAAATGGACTACAGTCCTGAGAATGCACCTAGCGATGGCTAATGCATGTCTAACGTAAATTCCTTGGACCGTTCTCTGTTTTCTGTATGCTTGAGGACGATAGGCTGTAGTAGTGCTACTGACAATTTATGTGTATCGGTACAACGATTCTCGGGAACTCTCACAATCATCAGATCGGGTTCGGTATAGGACTGTCTGGAGTAGTCATTAGTCCGATTGGATAATGGGTCAACTCTGTCTAACTACACAGTCTCGTTCTCCAGTCTAGACTAACTCAACTCTGAGCTCTATTAGACTAGCGTCTATGCACGAAGCATACATTTCATCTTGAGCGACAAGTCTGGATGGATTGCAGTCTGTCGCTAAGTACATCGCGCGTACTGACGGAGGTACGTTCTGTACATGAACAGTTTGGGCATGATGGTCATGCTTAGTGAGCTCAGTTTATCATGGGCTGTCTATAGGATGATCTTGTATGCTGGTGCGCCAGGGCGAGTGTGCGATGGCTGGACAGGAGTCGCATATGGATACGTAGGATGACCTATCTCGGTCTGGGTCGCGAGGACTGATCTGTTTGTCTTGATTAATTACGATACTCTAGCTTGTAATCCTATGTAGAGAGATTGATGTGCAAGCTGTGTGTACCTGACAGCGTGCTCGTGTGCGGGGGATGACGAGTCACTGTTCTGTTAATCACGTTCAGTCAGCGACATTAGCATAGAAACGTCCTTTTCTAGCAGTCATGCTCTAAATGATCTGTACTGCTATAAGAGGTAAAGGAGCGTGGTGGCAAGCGCATACAGATTACTATATATCACTTGCTAGGACTATATGAGTCGAGTTGTTTATAAGAGGAACTTCCATACTGGCTACGTCCTCCTAGGTGAGTCGTTGATGTGAATAATAAGATGTTTGCCGTGTAGTATGTCGATAGACCCTATCTGCTTGCTCTAGACAAATACTGTGACATAAGAACATAGACAAGGTGTCAATAATATGATGGCGATCGGATCGCTCTCGATGTATATTTTACAGTAAATACGAGAATCCAAATCGTACAGACTCTGTCTAGGGCTCATGATTTCTAAGTGTCTGGCTGTAAAATCGTTTTATCTCTATATAGGGTTAAATACATTATCTAGAAGGGTGGGCTATCTTGGGGGGAGAGTGCCTGAATGAGTGCGGGTATGTGTGGATCGTTCTTACGGACACATGTCCTATTTCTATCTCTGTCCCGTCTTGTTGCCATCCTATACTAGCTTTTTCACGATCTATATCACATTCTCTATCAATCACTCTAACTAGTCGATTAGTCAATCACACTGTGATCTCTGTTTCTGTTACTGGTATTTCTCCAGTAACAGTCACTAATTCTATGATCACCGGACAGTCACTGCGGCATGTGGTCTTCGCACGCATCATATGTTTGCAGCTGTTTGTTTATTTAGAATTTGATTTTTCAATGTTTGGTTTGATGAGCTCAGAATCTAATCAATTGAAACAGGAGTACGATGAAGAGTCCTCTGCGGCTGTAGTAACAAGTGAGACCAAGTTAATAAGGGGCTGTTACACAGTCTCATTCACTGTATAAGCGTGTTCTTTTAATTGTTCTATACCGCAAGCAACAATATTTCAAGGATATCATTCGTCACATGCGACATTGGTTATTGAGAACTAGTAGGATTTGAGGGGCGGGGGGGGACTGTGTTAACTAGACCTCATGTACCAGACTGGGCACATGGCTTAGATTCATATTATACTTTATCTAATGTAAATCAATAGTATCTCTAATAAAACTAACTATCTCGACTAATCTGAGTGACTCTCCATCGACTGATAATGAGAGTTGTTGTCATAGTTAACTTGAAGACACGGCTCAGCGACCCACCTCATCTAGGACCTAACACAACCTCCGTATCAGCAATAGACTAATCATCCTAGCTACAACAGAATCATCAGGGTCGGCACGGCGTTACGCAAGGTGACATTAGCGTATGAGTCACCAGGTCTTTCTCATCTCGTATCTAGTCGTGTATCAGACAAAGTGATATCTTTTATGACTAGAGATAGCACTGCTGACGATGACAATGATCGATCAAGCGTGTAATGATAACTGTTTACGAGAGTTAGAGAGGTAGTGCCTGCGTGCATCTGAGTAGGATGGGAGATAAGGGATGATCTCAGGACGTGTATGAATGATAGATTCAGGGGCACTCTACGTATCGCTGGGCTCACTCCTCAGGCGGGTTGGTCTGACACTAGTTCAAAGGGCACGACATGATCTGTGATCACTAGTCTATAACGATCGATGCTTGTTGACACGGCGATAGTTGTATTTAGCGAGACTTATCGAGAGTCCTCATCAATTAGGTATGACAGAGCAAGCAGTCTACTGTGCACGGGAGTTCGTCTAAAGGATTAGACAAGGGAGGCGTGGGGGGGGGATCTTAACACACACACGTGACTTAGCAGCTACAGGGCGATATCGAGTGTAACTTCTCAAGAGAGATATATAGGACTATCAGATCATAGTTGCGACTGGGCTTGGCATACGATGGAAATGCTGAGTTACATCTAGAGTTGGAAGCTTACACTACTTGGTGCACTGGTAGTGTGTATAGGGGGGCTGAGTCTCACTGCACGGTTGACACTGGTATACGATGTTCTTGGGGGGATAGCTGGTGTAAAGGTGAGGTCTGAGTCTTCAGCACGTGTCGAGCGTGTGTATATTCAGCCTGGATCATGTGTGTACTAGCTTAGTAGTCGATATGCGAGCTGCTCTGTTCTATCTTCGGGAGTATCGTGAGCGCGTTCTCTGGGAGTCACGGAGAGTGATGAACGAGATCGTGGGCATGTATCTCGAGGACTGTTATGAGATTGAGGGTTTGAAGCCGTAGGTGGATTGTGGGGTGGGGGGGGGGGGTGGGGCGGGGGGGGGAGGGGGGGGGGGGTGTGGGGGATGGTCGAGGTGGTGTATGGGTAAAATGTCTCGTGTTTCACGTCTAAAGGTCTATGGCAGTGAGGTGCTCATAGAGGCGAGCTTGACATGTAGCATCTGGTTTGATAACGAGGCTGGTAAGGGTTTGAGAGGACTGGAGTGATGTTACATTGAGTGCGCGTCCATGATAGTTCAGGAGTGTTAAACTAGGTGCAGAAAGAGAAGGAGTTGATTGGTGTTTGCGGGATAATAGGGGTAAAGAGATATATGCGGCATCGTCCTGTGGGTGAGGTGAGGAGATTGTGGATGGACAATCGGGACAGTACTATGGGAAAGAAGAGAGACAGAAGACAATGGTGGTCCATTACGCCGCCCTTCGTTGTGGAGATGGCAGCTTATTTAATCTGATTGTCAATACTTCTTTCTTTTTTTTTTCTTTTCTTTTTAAATCAGGTGATAGGTAGTTGACTTTGCCTTAACATTCCTTGGTATTAAGATATCTGGTGTTCTACTTCCTACAGCTGAGGAATTCTGGATATTTCTGCGCTTAGATTCTCTGGTTACAGCAACTGTAAGATCTTGTTAGACCTGATCCCCTTCTGCTGATATAAAAAGAGGGAGTGAGACAAAGATATGTCTTGACTATTTAATATTTACACAGAAAAATAAACCATTCCGAATAAGCAGAAAACAGACAACAAAATTCCAGGATTAAGCATTGGTGGAAAAGTAAAAAGTAACCATAACTAAGCAGATGATCTAGTGTTGGCCCTCAACACGTGTCCACAACAATAATATTCAAATAATAATTGATAACATTTGAAACTATTTCTTCTTAAATATTAAGTCCAGATCATTGTCTGTGTCAGCTCACCTTCTTCCACCAGTTTGTGAATTTACGTGCAGAATGATGCATGGCAGAATGTTTAATGTGTTCATGTTCTTGTACTTTTGCTAGATAATGTTGGATTAAGTCATACATATTTTCTTATTATACATATCTCTCACAATTTTAATCTTTTCTTGTACAAATATGTCAGTTCTTGAGTTTTAATGTATGATTTCTTCCATTTAGAACTCTCACCAGTTTCTAGATCACAGACCGTAAATTTAAATTTGAGGTTCACTCCAGTATCAGTTCACAAGCACTTACTCCCAGTAGATGAGTCAGAACTAAGCCTGGAAGGTGAGACTTTAAAACAAGGTGCAGACACAAACAGACAAATATGAATATTTGATTGACAGTTCAGTGTTTAAGCAGTTACATGAGTCAGAACTAAGTTTGGAAGGTGAAATTTAAAACAGGGTGATAGACACAAGCAGACAGAGAGGATGAGATGAATGTTTGCATAAAGACTTCCCTGTTGTGGTGACCAAATGATCCACTAATGTATGCAACAAAATAGTTTTATTGATTCTTTTCTTACTGGCAAACAAATCTGTTTTCATAATTACAATCGTATTTTTATTGTGCTCATGTCTACATGTGAAATCTTTCTGATTTCTTTTTGTTGCAGCTGAAGCATGTAACAACAACTGTTACTTGCCCTCAATTTGTGCTTTTTTTAAAACTCTGTCCATGATAAACTACTTGCCTGCCTCTTCTACTCTTATTCTCCAGTTTCTTTGTAGTCTCCCCACTCTTATTCTCCAATTTCTCTTAATCTCTCCACTCTTATTCTCAAATTTCTCTTAGTATCCCTACTCATATTTTCAAGTTTCTTCTTAATCTACCCTTTTTTTTTCTACAATTTCTTTTATTCTAACCACTCTTATGCAATTTTTCTTAATCTCTTCACTCTTCTCCTCATATTTATCTTAATCTCCCCACACTTATTCTCCAGTTTCTTCTTAGACTCTCTACTCTTCTTCTCCAGTTTCTCTTAGTCTCCCCACTCTTATTCTCTAATATTTTTTTTCTCTTAGTCACTTCACTCTTACTCTACAATTTCTCTTAGTTTACCCACTTTTAATCTGCAATTTCTCTTAGTCTCTGCACTCTTCTTCTCCATTTTATTTTAGTCTCCCCACCCTTCTCCATTTCCTCCTAGTCTTCCCACCAGTCTCCATTTTCTATTTTCTCTATATGTAGCATTTCTTTTATATATATAATGTAGCATTTCTCCCCACTCTTATCATCAAGTTTCTTCTTAATCACCCCATTCTGCATGTTACATTACAAAGCTACAAATGCAATCTTCATTTTCTTTTACAGCCTTATTGCAGCATTCATGAACAGTACGAATTTGTCTGTTACATTAAAATACTACAAAAGTAATCTATTTGTTTTCCTTCAGAGCCATACAAAAATATTCACAAACTTTACCAGCTTCAGTGTGGTACATTAACATGTTACAAATAATCTTTTTTTTTCTTTCAGAGCCTTATTTCAATGGTGGATTGGAACACTTTCTTGCAACATTTAACAAGGACTTCAATGACCCCCTTACAGAGCATGTCCGAGGTGTTCAAGTCTTGGATACAGCACTGAACATTAATTATACAGGGCTGTACTATGTGTATGTCAGTGTTCACATGGGACCAAAATTTGGTAAACAGGCAAAATAATTTCTTTACCAGGTGAGCATGTGACCTAGAGACACAAAACTCAAATTATTACTAATTATTTTTCGATAGTTTCTTCATACATAAAAGACTGCATAGTGCAGAAAGTTAAATTTTGTTGAAGATGTAAATGTTGGAATAGAATTTTTATTTAGAAAGCTATTTAACATGGGCTTCCAGTGACCCAACTTATAAACACTCAGACTTGTTGTCAAGTCTTTCCTGAAAAGTCTAATGTCGATTCGCTAATAAAAACTCTCGTGTCATGAAGATGGTAATAAAAACTCTCCAGTCAAGTGAAGATGCTAATGAAAACTCTCAACTAGAGTCATTGTGGTGACGTAAGTCTGACTTAAGTTAGAGGTGATTGCCTTGAGTCAACAACACTGAAATAGGTGTGTCCTGACTGAAGTCAAGTCAAGGCACTAGTAAAAGAACTCTCAAGCTGAGTCTTGACTTGAGTTTCTGTAGTGACTGAAGTCCAGCTCAAATTTGAGTTTCTGTAGTGCCTGAAGTCCAGCTCAAATTTGAGTTTCTGTAGTGACTGAAAGTCCAGCTCAAATTCAAATCAGTCAACTCGACAACACTGAAAAACACATCTCTAATTCAGAAGAAATTCTGATAGTTTTATATTCCATTGGATTAAACAAGAATTTAACAGTTTTGGAAATAAAGAAAATTAAATTTTTTTAAAATCTAACAATAAAACTGGTACCTAAAAAAACAAGGTTGTCAGTATATACTGCCCCCATTCTTCTTTCTCCTGTTTTAATATCTCAACTAGCCCAATTTTTCAGACCTGTTGTGTGCACTCACTCAATATTTTAGACTTAATATCTCAACTAGCCCAATTTTTCAGACCTGTTGTGTGCACTCACTCAATATTTTAGACTTAATATCTCAACTAGCCCAATTTGTCAGACCTGTTGTGTGCACTCACTCAATATTTTAGACTTAATATCTCAACAAGCCCAATTTTTCAGACCTGTTGTGTGCATTCACTCAATATTTTTGACTTAATATCTCAACTAGCCCAATTTGTCAGACCTGTTGTGTGCATTCACTCAATATTTTAGACTTAATATCTCAACTAGCCCAATTTGTCAGACCTGTTGTGTGCATTCACTCAATATTTTAGACTTAATATCTCAACTAGCCCAATTTGTCAGACCTGTTGTGTGCACTCACTCAATATTTTAGACTTAATATCTCAACTAGCCCAATATGTCAGACCTGTTGTGTGCACTCACTCAATATTTTAGACTTAATATCTCAACTAGCCCAATTTGTCAGACCTGTTGTGTGCACTCACTCAATATTTTAGACTTAATATCTCAACTAGCCCAATTTGTCAGACCTGTTGTGTGCATTCACTCAATATTTTAGACTTAATATCTCAACTAGCCCAATTTTTCAGACCTGTTGTGTGCATTCACTCAATATTTTAGACTTAATATCTCAACTAGCCCAATTTGTCAGATGTGTTGTGTGCACTCACTCAATATTTTAGACTTAATATCTCAACTAGCCCAATTTGTCAGACATGTTGTGTGCACTCACTCAATATTTTAGACTTAATATCTCAACTAGCCCAATTTGTCAGACCTGTTGTGTGCACTCACTCAATATTTTAGACTTAATATCTCAACTAGCCCAATTTGTCAGACCTGTTGTGTGCACTCACTCAATATTTTAGATCTCAACTAGCCCAATTTGTCAGACCTGATATCGATGCGTGGTTTCATTTCAAGTTTCCACACTATGAAGATTTGTTGGTTGTGCTCTGATTTTGCAGCAAACCGAGGAATGATCCGTTTCACACTCAATATTTTAGACTTAATATCTCAACTAGCCCAATTTATCAGACCTGTTGTGTGCATTCACTCAATATTTTAGACTTAATATATCAACTAGCACTGTGGTACGAGCGCGTGATGAGCACGGACTTGAGAAGTGGTCTTCTGTAAAGTATCGGATCCAGTTGGTGACAGTACTTGGATCGTGGGTGTCTCCATGCCACCTTATGCAGTGATTTTGTCAACGTAGGTGATGGTCACGTAGAGGTCATGATGGACACACAGCTCCTAGAACCGTTGTCCAGTTTCATTCACCAATATCAAACCTTCCCAGACATGAAGGCCACGAAACATTATCGGCATCCATTTTAGTGTTGAAGTCACCAAGGAGAATATGTTGTACTTGCCTAGGTGCGCTTTTGATGTCTGTTGCTATATTCTCGTAGAACTCGTCGTTAACTTCCGAGGCAGAGTGTGTAGAGTAAGAGCATACACACTGACAAGGTTGATGGGACCAGCACTGGTTTCCAGAGGGAGTGCTAACATGCGTTCTGATTCATTCTCACCTGTTTTAACCATTTTAGTTAGCGATTTTTTTTACCGCAAAACCTACTCTGTGTTCTCTAGTATTATTATTGTCTTTGTCTTGCCAATCCAGTCAACATAATCCTGAAGTTCCAACATCCTAATCTGATTTCTTGGTTTCTTTCTATTATTTCTAGTTTTGTGATTATTACTTCGTGAGAAATTTTCAGTCTACATTTCTGGTTTGGCCCTAATACGCATGCATCCAGTGCGGAAAGCAGACAGTGGCGGGACAACACATAATTGTCTTGGGGTTTTCCAGTTTAAATCCTAGGCATCTCCCACTGTCGGAAGTAGCCCCTGGCGCCATGCCTTACATCAAATGAGCAAGATACGAGAGGCGTTCAGAAAGTAATGCACCACATCGTTTGTCTCAGTTAATAATGAAGATAGAAGCATGCAATTTTGCACACTTTAAATATGGCATGTGCCAATTGTGTGCACCAAATTGCACCGCAACTGGCCAAATATTACGGCTGCCCTAACCCGTTGAAATGAAGCGTGTTAGCAACTTGCGTTATAAGCAGCGAATTTTGATAGAATTTCTTGTTGCAGAGAAGGAAACTGTTGTGAACATTCACAAGCGTCTATGTGATGTGAATGGAAGTTTTGCAGTCGACAGGAGTACAGTCAGTCGCTGGGTTCAGAGAATCAAAGAATCAGGAAGTGGAGATACGGAGCTGCTTGATCGGCCGCGCTGTGGACGTCCTGCCACAGCCACCAACGCAGAAATGTTGAAATGCGCTGAGGGCATTATTCTTACTGATAGGCGAATCACTACTCAACAATTGGCCTTACAGCTGTCAGTCAGCATTGGTAGTGCAAATGCAGTTATAAAAACTCTCGGATTTTCTAAGGTTTGCGCAAGATGGGTTCCTCGAAGTCTCACAAATGACCACCGATTGCAAAGGAAAGCAATTTCTTCTGAATTGTTGGAGCATTTCAATGCTGATGGAGAGAACTTTTTGACTAAGATCGTTACAGGTGACGAAACCTGGGCACATCATTTTGAACCTGAGACAAAAAGACAGTCAATGGAGTGGCATCATCCGCAATCACCACGAAGAAAGAAATTCAAGACAATTCCTTCAGCTGGAAAGGTCATGATCACTGTCTTTTGGGACATTGAAGGTGTGATTCTTGTGGACGTTTTGCCAAGAGGAGAGACAATCAGTTCGCAAGCTTACATTAAGACATTGAAAAAACTCAATCAACATTTTCGCAGAGTTCGGCCGCAGAAGAATCCAGCTGACCTGCTTCTCCTTCACGACAATGCGCGACCTCACACACGTCTGGCAACACGGGAAGCAATCACCAAATTGGGTTGGACTGTACTACCCCATCCACCCTATAGTCCCGATTTGGCACCCTCTGATTTTCATCTATTTGGTCCATTTAAAGATGCACTCCGTGGAACAAGGTTTGAAGATGATGAAGGAGTGATTAATGCAGTGAAGAAATAGCTACATGATCAAGACAAAATCTGGTACGGGCTAGGAATACATGCACTTGTTTCGCGCTGGCATAAAGCCGTACAAGTTGATGGAGATTATGTTGAATAATACCGATGTTTACATGACATATCCATGTATATTGTTTATAAATTTTATGCTTTTTGAATAAACAGCTCCTGAGAAAAACGATGTGGTGCATTACTTTCTGAACGCCCCTCGTACTTATAACCTGTACATGCTTCTTCACGTGTGGTGCAGACTGGAGTGTCCGTTCCAGGGCGCGCGCTTGGGTACAGTTATATGAAGATCAAGTTGTTGCCCATGCAACATGTTCCCCCTCTCCACGCACCCAGTAGGTCCAAAGGAACGGCAGTAGCTGATACAGTTTGGTACCAGCCACGTTGAAGGAGTTGCCAGAATAATATCGAATCAATATTATTCTGCTTTAGGGACTCCGACCCCTGACTACATCTACAGTTAGTCCACTTGAAAGTGGATTGTGCCAAAGCACCCGATATAATCTTGCTGTCGAAGTTTTCTGTGGATGTTTGTTGATGAACCAATGGCCACAAAGTTGTGTTAGTGATATGGGAGTGAAATTCAAGAATTATTTTTTTATGTAAAACGTTGACTGACTATTTCATGTATATATTTTTTTCTATTACCTGGTCATGTATATCAGACTAATGCTAGACCATATCATCTTCTAGAACTGGTTCCAGTATGTTCACTGAACAAGTCCAAACAGTCCGGCAAACAGTGGTGTTCTCCTGCAGACTTCATACACGGCTGATGATTAAAGCATTAATGATCAGGAGACTGCATTTGCAGGTGAGAGAATGTGATTGTTAAACAGTGAAAAAATGTCAGGATGCTGAGATCAACGACTGAGATAGAAACTCATGCCTGGTATATACAGATTTGGCAAGTGTTAATCATGTGTGTTCTAACAAGATTTTTTTTTTTTTTAAACATTAAATCATTCAACCCTTGATGGGTAATAATTAGGACATACTTGTATATTGTAATAAATTCAAGACTTGTGAGTTATAATTTTGGTATATAGTGTTCATCTTTCCATATAGTGTATTACTTTGTTCTTTGACTTATGTGTTGGCTCTTCCAGGCTGTAATTTATCTGACGTTTGCTGTGGCAATGTGTTGTGTTAGCCAGCCAAGTCATTCTTGCCTTCTGTGAGAGATTGCTCAGTTTTCTGAACTTACTGTGTGAGCAAGTCTGGTTTTTTAGAACTGTTGTGTGCACTCACTCAATATTTTAGACTTAATATCTCAACTAGCCCAATTTGTCAGACCTGTTGTGTGCACTCACTCAATATTTTAGACTTAATATCTCAACTAGCCCAATTTTTCAGACCTGTTGTGTGCACTCACTCAATATTTTAGACTTAATATCTCAACTAGCCCAATTTTTTCAGACCTGTTGTGTGCATTCACTCAATATTTTAGACTTAATATCTCAACTAGCCCAATTTTTCAGACCTGTTGTGTGCATTCACTCAATATTTTAGACTTAATATCTCAACTAGCCCAATTTTTCAGACCTGTTGTGTGCACTCACTCAATATTTTAGACTTAATATCTCAACTAGCCCAATTTGTCAGACCTGTTGTGTGCACTCACTCAATATTTTAGACTTAATATCTCAACTAGCCCAATTTGTCAGACCTGTTGTGTGCACTCACTCAATATTTTAGACTTAATATCTCAACTAGCCCAATTTGTCAGACCTGTTGTGTGCACTCACTCAATATTTTAGACTTAATATCTCAACTAGCCCAATTTTTCAGACCTGTTGTGTGCACTCACTCAATATTTTAGACTTAATATCTCAACTAGCCCAATTTTTCAGACCTGTTGTGTGCACTCACTCAATATTTTAGACTTAATATCTCAACTAGCCCAATTTGTCAGACCTGTTGTGTGCACTCACTCAATATTTTAGACTTAATATCTCAACAAGCCCAATTTTTCAGACCTGTTGTGTGCATTCACTCAATATTTTTGACTTAATATCTCAACTAGCCCAATTTGTCAGACCTGTTGTGTGCATTCACTCAATATTTTAGACTTAATATCTCAACTAGCCCAATTTGTCAGACCTGTTGTGTGCATTCACTCAATATTTTAGACTTAATATCTCAACTAGCCCAATTTGTCAGACCTGTTGTGTGCACTCACTCAATATTTTAGACTTAATATCTCAACTAGCCCAATTTGTCAGACCTGTTGTGTGCACTCACTCAATATTTTAGACTTAATATCTCAACTAGCCCAATTTGTCAGACCTGTTGTGTGCACTCACTCAATAATTTTTAGACTTAATATCTCAACTAGACACATTTGTCAGACCTGTTGTGTGCATTCACTCAATATTTTAGACTTAATATCTCAACTAGCCCAATTTTTCAGACCTGTTGTGTGCATTCACTCAATATTTTAGACTTTATATCTCAAACTAGCCCCAATTTGTCAGATGTGTGTTGTGTGCACTCACTCAATATTTTAGACTTAATATCTCAACTAGCCCAATTTGTCAGACATGTTGATGTTGTGTGCACTCACGGGGGACAATATTTTAGACTTAATATCTCAACTAGCCCAATTTGTCAGACCTGTTGTGTGCATTCACTCAATATTTTAGACTTAATATCTCAACTAGCCCAATTTGTCAGACCTGTTGTGTGCACTCACTCAATATTTTAGATCTCAACTAGCCCAATTTGTCAGACCTGATATCGATGGGTGGTTTCATTTCAAGTTTCCACACTATGAAGATTTGTTGGTTGTGCTCTGATTTTGCAGCAAACCGAGGAATGATCCGTTTCACACTCAATATTTTAGACTTAATATCTCAACTAGCCCAATTTATCAGACCTGTTGTGTGCATTCACTCAATATTTTAGACTTAATATATCAACTAGCACTGTGGTACGAGCGCGTGATGAGCACGGACTTGAGAAGTGGTCTTCTGTAAAGTATCCGATCCAGTTGGTGACAGTACTTGGATCGTGGGTGTCTCCATGCCACCTTATGCAGTGATTTTGTCAACGTAGGGGATGGTCACGTAGAGGTCATGATGGACACACATCTCCTAGAACCGTTGTCCAGTTTCATTCACCAATATCAAACCTTCCCAGACATGAAGGCCACGAAACATTATCGGCATCCATTTTAGTGTTGAAGTCACCAAGGAGAATATGTTGTACTTGCCTAGGTGCGCTTTTGATGTCTGTTGCTATATTCTCGTAGAACTCGTCGTTAACTTCCGAGGCAGAGTGTGTAGAGTAAGAGCATACACACTGACAAGGTTGATGGGACCAGCACTGGTTTCCAGAGGGAGTGCTAACATGCGTTCTGATTCATTCTCACCTGTTTTAACCATTTTAGTTAGCGATTTTTTTTACCGCAAAACCTACTCTGTGTTCTCTAGTATTATTATTGTCTTTGTCTTGCCAATCCAGTCAACATAATCCTGAAGTTCCGACATCCTAATCTGATTTCTTGGTTTCTTTCTATTATTTCTAGTTTTGTGATTATTACTTCATGAGAAATTTTCAGTCTACATTTCTGGTTTGGCCCTAATACGCATGCATCCAGTACGGAAAGCAGACAGTGGCGGGACAACACATAATTGTCTTGGGGTTTTCCAGTTTAAATCCTAGGCATCTCCCACTGTCGGAAGTAGCCCCTGGCGCCATGCCTTACATCAAATGAGCAAGATACGAGAGGCGTTCAGAAAGTAATGCACCACATCGTTTGTCTCAGTTAATAATGAAGATAGAAGCATGCAATTTTGCACACTTTAAATATGGCATGTGCCAATTGTGTGCACCAAATTGCACCGCAACTGGCCAAATATTACGGCTGCCCTAACCCGTTGAAATGAAGCGTGTTAGCAACTTGCGTTATAAGCAGCGAATTGTGATAGAATTTCTTGTTGCAGAGAAGGAAACTGTTGTGAACATTCACAAGCGTCTATGTGATGTGAATGGAAGTTTTGCAGTCGACAGGAGTACAGTCAGTCGCTGGGTTCAGAGAATCAAAGAATCAGGAAGTGGAGATACGGAGCTGCTTGATCGGCCGCGCTGTGGACGTCCTGCCACAGCCACCAACGCAGAAATGTTGAAATGCGCTGAGGGCATTATTCTTACTGATAGGCGAATCACTACTCAACAATTGGCCTTACAGCTGTCAGTCAGCATTGGTAGTGCAAATGCAGTTATAAAAACTCTCGGATTTTCTAAGGTTTGCGCAAGATGGGTTCCTCGAAGTCTCACAAATGACCACCGATTGCAAAGGAAAGCAATTTCTTCTGAATTGTTGGAGCGTTTCAATGCTGATGGAGAGAACTTTTTGACTAAGATCGTTACAGGTGACGAAACCTGGGCACATCATTTTGAACCTGAGACAAAAAGACAGTCAATGGAGTGGCATCATCCGCAATCACCACGAAGAAAGAAATTCAAGACAATTCCTTCAGCTGGAAAGGTCATGATCACTGTCTTTTGGGACATTGAAGGTGTGATTCTTGTGGACGTTTTGCCAAGAGGAGAGACAATCAGTTCGCAAGCTTACATTAAGACATTGAAAAAACTCAATCAACGTTTTTGCAGAGTTCGGCCGCAGAAGAATCCAGCTGACCTGCTTCTCCTTCACGACAATGCGCGACCTCACACACGTCTGGCAACACGGGAAGCAATCACCAAATTGGGTTGGACTGTACTACCCCATCCACCCTATAGTCCCGATTTGGCACCCTCTGATTTTCATCTATTTGGTCCATTTAAAGATGCACTCCGTGGAACAAGGTTTGAAGATGATGAAGGAGTGATTAATGCAGTGAAGAAATGGCTACATGATCAAGACAAAATCTGGTACGGGCTAGGAATACATGCATTTGTTTCGCGCTGGCATAAAGCCGTACAAGTTGATGGAGATTATGTTGAATAATACCGATGTTTACATGACATATCCATGTATATTGTTTATAAATTTTATGCTTTTTGAATAAACAGCTCCTGAGAAAAACGATGTGGTGCATTACTTTCTGAACGCCCCTCGTACTTATAACCTGTACATGCTTCTTCACGTGTGGTGCAGACTGGAGTGTCCGTTCCAGGGCGCGCGCTTGGGTACAGTTATATGAAGATCAAGTTGTTGCCCATGCAACATGTTCCCCCTCTCCACGCACCCAGTAGGTCCAAAGGAACGGCAGTAGCTGATACAGTTTGGTACCAGCCACGTTGAAGGAGTTGCCAGAATAATATCGAATCAATATTATTCTGCTTTAGGGACTCCGACCCCTGACTTATCCTCATGGTTTACCCCCGAAGCCTTTCCCGTAAACGGGTATTCCCGCAAAACAACAATGGTTTTAATTCAGAGTTTTAACTTCTCCTAGATAGGCTACCAACAAAGGATCACGAGCCCTATCTGCCCGAGGCTGCTGGTCTCAAGGCACCAGTGACTCGCCTTCGCTTCTTCTCCCGTCAGTGGAAACCGTTCCACTGGGCTAAAATTGAGCCACACATGAAGGCCGGGAACTGGGCTTGGTTGTCAGAGGCTCTTTGAAGCGCGTGCCATTGAAGCATTTATCTGCATTGAGAGCTTATCCTCACTACAACTCCCGGCTATGGCAACCGTTTTGGAATAAATCATATAACAACAAAAAATAAGCCTGCTGTGACTTTGTGTTATTTCTGCAAGTGTTCTTGTGGGTAGTTAAATGTTTATTTCATATCTTGCTGTAAATCAACTCCAAAAATTAAAGGAGGACTTTCAAGTACGTTACAGAGACTTGCAGAGAATGTACCTGAATGTATTGGTACACTGTTTAGTGTAGAAATAAAAATGCAGAATTTTACCAACATGATGAACTCACTTATATGTATATTGATTTCGATGCTAAATCCT
The DNA here is from genome assembly GCA_024509875.1 of Oreohelix idahoensis. NCBI lineage: Eukaryota > Metazoa > Mollusca > Gastropoda > Stylommatophora > Oreohelicidae > Oreohelix > Oreohelix idahoensis. The sequence goes on from JAMPIV010015543.1 coordinate 58,317, forward strand.
TGTTAAAATACAAAGCCCCAGTGAGAATTGGAACAATGTACATCTTCTTTTTCTTTGATCCTTATTCACAGACTGTCAACGCAGTCTGTTGTCATCATGCCTGGTGGCGTCTTGTAGGGCAGCAACAAACTGCCTCCACTTTGTTCGGTCAGCGGCCATCCTTCGTACAGTGTCCCAACTCTGGTTCATTCCTCGCATCTCGGCCTCCAAAGTTCTCGCCAAGTGGTTTTTGGTCTGCCTCTTTTTCGCTTTCCTTCGAGGGTCCATAGCATAGCGGTTCTTGTAGTGGCATCGGGGTCCCTTCCGAGGACGTGACTAATCCAATTCCAGCGTCTGCCAGCTATAATGGTGTGCATATCCTCTTGGTTACTCCGAATAAGTAGTTCTTGGTTGGTGATAGTATTCGGCCAAACGATTCGGAGAATTTTTCTTAGGCAGATTGTATGGAAGGTAGTGTGACGTATAACGGAAATATAGCCTCCTGTATCCTACACCCTTTCGTGACCTCGGCGTAGTTTTAAGATTCGCTAACTAAGTCACGCATTTCTCTGCCTGACTCACCTTTTAATCCACGCCTCTTTTTACTGACCATAAACAAACGAGCTTGTTTACAAACTTTCGCAGCCTGTCATTCATAGCAGGGGGCGAACCACGTTCGTTTACGCAAGTTTCTCACGCGAGCTGATCTGTCAATATTACGATAACTTGTAGATCCTACGTGAAAAAACACGTGGAAGAGTAACAGCCTTTGAAGACTCTCTATAAGGGAGCTAATCCTTTGATGTTCGTACCTTCAGGGTAAAAATAACTCTGTGATCTCGAGAAACAGGGAAATCTTGGACGGAAGCCTGCTACACGGGTTAAGCCTCTGTTGTCGGTCAGCAACGGCCGACAGAAGCGACCGTTAACCTTTTACCTGGGAAACGTAGTTTCAGATTTCTCTGCTAGGAAAACAGAGTGTGAGAATTCACATCTTCTAGAGATCATAACAACATGATCGTATATAAACTGCGTCTTTCCCAAAATCAGTATCACTGTCGCTCAGAATTTTTTTGGAGAGTCTAAACACGTTACCTAGAACCATTGGGAATAGATGTGTTAATAGTTTCGTGGTGTTTTCTTTCTGGATTTCTGGTAGTATATAAATTTGTGAAGCGTATTAAAGTGTTAAAAGTTTTAGCATCTTAAATTCACTGTGGTTGCTAGGTGGTAGAACTAGTGAATTAAATAACGCGTAGCTATTTTTATTCCAGATGTTTCAGTTGTAATGTTAATTTAATTTCCCGCTGTCACACAGAAAGAGACGGTATAGTTGACTAATTAATACACTAGGCGATGGATAATTGACGGGATAGAACTCACGTTTATTTCATCTTGTGTAATTTAGTAAGTGACTGTTGTTTAAATATCATACGACTTAACAAACCAACGCGGACCCTCTAATAGCTACTTAGCGACAGGTGATATTTGTTAAAGTGCGCGTATGGATAAATTAAATGATAACTGACCAGATAGGAATAGGCTAGAGACAACGTGTGCTTATATGTAGATATTATTAGCAGTAATTTTTTTCATAATGTTCCTATATCCTTTAGGCATGACCTGATCAACGGAGGCCAGCGTTTTTTTTTTTTTTTTGGCTTTATCTTGGGTCTTTTCTCCATTTTACTGATTGGATTAAAGTTGTCTTCTCTTGGCTTACGCGTCTCCAAGTTCAGTGGTGAACAGGACGGGCCATAGAGACTAACGAACATTTTAATAGTAAATTTTAACTGGACTTACAAATACCCAAATATATATTTTTGCAATTTTATCAGCCCATTGTGGAGTATACCAATAACAATTCTCTCGACATTTGATAGTCGTTTTCCAAGTAAATATTTGTCCAGAAGAGTTACGCTATTTCAGAATCGGCACTCACCAGAGCCAGCCGATAGGATTTACCATCATCATCAAGTAACAATAATTAACAGTTTTTAGCAGTCGGACGTTTTCCTACTGTTTACGGTGAGCACCAGCTCTCAAAGAGTCTCGGCATTAACTGTCTAAGGTGACATTGTGTATCCAGGAAATCAACCACCAAATTAGGCGTTCCCCTTATAAAATTTAATTATTGAAAGGAGGGACTGGGGCCTAATTCGGACGACAATTACTCTGGACCTTAAATACATATTGGAGCCGCGCTAGCGTAGTGGTTACAACACCGCTCTGGCGACCGGGTGATACAGGATCAAACCCGGGCGACGGCATTTGAGAATTTTTCGTCGACCGGGATTTGGACTGGATTAACTCGAGACCTGGCGAGGACATTTGAAGGAGTGTCGTCGACCAGGGACTGGCGGCTCCTGAGCCGACCCAGCTGCAATGGGTACCTCCGAAATCGGCGAGTATTTGCCTGAATGGCGAGGGACACCTGTCTCTGTACAAGAAATAAAGGGATACTCACGTAAAATCAATGTCAGGTTAGACATAAAAATAATAACCTGAGATTTCGCCTCGAGTATTAGCGGGCGTACGAAAAAAAAAAAAAAAAAAAAAAAAAAAAAAAAAATACATATTCATGGACTATACATCCAACAGATTGTTTCACCAAGAATAGAGTAAGAAGCGAGAGTGTGTGGCCACGTATGAGAGAGAGAGAGAGAGAGAGAGAGAGAGAGAGAGAGAGAGAGAGAGAGAGAGAGAGAGAGAGAGAAAGAGAGAGAGAGTGAAATATTTTCTTTAGTACAGGAAACATTATACCATCTACACACTGTTTAACTATTGTTTAATTTTATTGGATAACGTTTAATGGGAACTGTGTTCTTTCTTTACTGTCTATACTGTAACCTAGTGCTAACCTTTAACCTTTGGGGTTATTAACTTGTTGGGTTCTTATCTTCTCAAGGAGTGGAGGGCATAGGTAGTCTGTATGTTTTCTATGCATGTAATTCTGATTTTATTTGATCTTTCTTTTTAGATATTGGATGTTTTAAAGTTTAAATGATAATAAACAACAAAAGAACTAAACTTTGTGTGTTGGTCAGACCCATACCCAAATTTACCATAGTTTTTTTCACGTTTGTGTGTCTTGTTGTCACATAGTTGTGTGTGTGTTTGTGTTTAGTAAACTTATATATCTCAATATAAGGGGGGGGGGGGTGCAAGATTGTCTTATACTAAAATATAGTCGTATAGATAGGCTGGACTAGAGAAACTACTCAGTCCAGAGACATATCTTCTCCTTAACTATTCACTCGTGAAAAAAAATCTATTTCTTACACCTTTACCTCTCACGTATTATTACCATCTCCTTTACTCAGGCGGGACTTTAAATAACTTTAAAACTTATCTAAGCACGACAGGTAGACAGTTTCGACATTTCCTTTTCTGTTACTCTCCATCATTCCGATCCATAGAGAAGTACAGAAAGTACACTACTCTCAAATAATCTTAACTTGTTGTTTGTGCTGTACTTGGAAGACTTCCAAATGTTGTTCAGACTAGCCAAGGCTGTTCTCGGTTTATTCATTCTGTTGTTAATGTTTTTGCTTGTTCCGCCGTCTGGTGTTACTATACATCCTATGAATGTAAATGTGCCTCTTTGTTCTAGCTTCTGGGTCATTAGTTATTGTACATAATGAAAGAAAATTCATAAAGATTTGTCCAGCATGTGACTCGTTTCTTCTTCCGTTCCCATGTTCGTACATAGGGGAATATATTTTTAGCAGTGTCAATGCAGTTTTATTTAAGCAAAGGATTCGATTAAACCTGGAAGAGCATGGTGACTTATGACTAAAACTCACCAGACTCCATCAAGTAGCCGTCTCATTTATAAATTTACCAATTCAATTAAGAAGAAATTATTGTGTGTGTCTCTATAATCGCCTCCATATATTTTTCCCCCTTTCGCATGTGGTCGAGTAACGATCAAGGATTCCATGGAAGATTCGGGACTCTAAAACGTTTGGGGACCACTGACCTAGAGTGGGATACACAGTCACAAACCCAGGAATCTTTAGTCGCTTCCTAAGACACGAGTAACAGCGTACAGTGTTACTATTCCTTGTTCTTCGTCAGGACCGTTAAAAGACAGGCGAACAGAAGATATAACTGTTTTCCTTTTCACTCCCCATCGAGCATGGATTAGTTACAACTAATCCTCTTACAGAAAATTGACACTAATCACTCAGATGTTTTTGCAGCGGCACAGCCCAGTAACAATCGCTATCTACAACGTGCCAGAGGAAGCATTAGAACTATTCTTTCTCTGCCTCTTCAGAGACCTCCCGGAACTAGACGGTACACACGTCAGATACACACACTGTCACAGTTTCCTCCCCTTAGCTCTACAGTAGTGGTCCAACAGTGGTCAAAACTCAACAGTGACTGATGTGGGTCTTCAAAGGTGTCTACCTTTGCACAAGATTACTGTTGGCAGAGTTGTAGGTAGAAGGATAATCATGCTTCTACCTCCAGGGAGTATCCACAAGATATTCAGAAAAGCGAGGACAATGCTGCATTGGATGAACACGTTCACTCTAGTATCTGACGTCAACTTTTGGGAAGGATTATGTAATATAATTTTAGCTCGTACAAGCCCCCAGCTGAGTTAATTCAGGGAATTTCCTCTCATTATATATATATATATATATATATATATATATATATATATATATATATATATATATATATATATATATATATATATATATATATATATATATATAGCCTTCATAAAGGCAATGAAGAGTCTGACAGAATGGCAAAAGAAGGTTCACATCTACCTCAGCCTGATGCAAGCATAACTTTTGAGGAGGCAAAGAGTTTTATCAGAATCAGATACAGAAACAAATGGAATGTAGGACATCCAGAGCACACACACAATGATGCTTACTACCAGCTCCACAGAAGAGAACAAGTTGTAATCTTCAGACTCAGCACTGGCCACAACAGATTGAGATACCATCTATTCAACAAGCTAAAGACAGGAACTACTGATCAGTGTAACTGTGGCACTGATAAAATGACTGCTGAACATCTGCTTCAAAGTTGCCCCTTATATGTGGTACAGAGAAAGTGCATATGGCCAACGCCAGCTCCTTTCGTGGAAAAAGCTTTTCGGGGATTCAAATAGACTCAAACTGACTACTGCTTTCTTTGAGAACATTCAAATGGTCGTCTGAGAGTGTACGAAGAAGAAGATATATATATATAGTTCGATTTAAGAAATTGTCTGAGACATACGGATGTAGTACATTCAAAATGATTACATCAACTTTAGATTTGTCTTTATACAAGTGAAAAATTTAATAATCAATGATGTTTAGCAGTTATAAAAAATGAATAATTGTTTAGGAAAAAGTATTCAGCACAGTCTTATGTTGTGGTTTTTGAAAATGGACAGTTCACTTAGCAGCTTTTGAGTTCTACTTAGCTGCCAATAGTTGTTTCTGCTCCCGCTAATGTTTGGGTCTTTGCAGGTAGATGACTGGATCGCTCAGGTTCCTAATTAAGATTTGAGAGTTGCTGCACGTTCCAAATAGAATCAGGGAGTAACTGCAAAGCTGGTCCCGCGTCTCTAGGACCCGTCAGATGATGGTGTCTAGTGTCGACTTCAGGCCACTTATACCCTCACTTGTTCCAGAAATAGTACCCTCAACTGGTACCACCAAGCCAATCTTTAGGCTCACAGACTGCTGGCTCAGAGAAATAGTTTAAGGCAGCTTGGCGATGCCTTTTAAACGTGGTCTGGGGTGTTGTTATTTTAGCAATAAGTTCCTACTTTTGACTTTTTATTACAGTTTCCCCAGATTCCGGTTTTCCTCGTTTGTAATGGTAGTGTTTTCCTGGGTTCTTAAGTCCTCAAGAATTTCAAACAAGTCTGGTTCGATAAATGAAAACTGCGGCTATTATAAACTATGGCAAGGTCTGGTTATCTTCTTGCGCGAGCGAATTTTTACAGTATTCTAACTTGGCTAAAGTGTCAGGTTATATTGCCTGTCTTCCCCCGAATTTGTTTGTTACGATGTTAAGCAGGGCTCCAATCGGAAGGGGTGTTGTGCCTTCATTCCGAATGTCTTCCAATCGTTTCAAACATGCATATTTAGGATGGGGTAATTCAAAATATGTTCACTAGGAAATGGATGTGCCTTAAAACAAAGGTCACTGTCGTACGGTAGGTTAATTGGTTTATTGGGCCCAGTCTAAGTAAAGAGTAAAGTTTGACTGATACACGAGAATGTATAGAAAATAGATTTCACAATTGGTAGGTTGAGGGAAAGATATGTCTCTGGAGTGAGTAGGTTACTCTCATCTAGCCTATCCGTACAACTATGCTTTATTATAGGACAGTCTTTGCCTCCCTGTCTAATGAAAGAACAGGTTACTCTACACACACACACAACAATATGTGACAACAATGACATACAAACGTGAAAAACCAAACATAAATGGGTATGGGTCTGACCACCACACAAAGTTAAGTTTCTTTGTAGTTTATTATCACTAAACTTGACAACACCAATTATCTAAAAGATATCAAGAAATCATTTACACACATATAAAATAATGAAGAGAAGTGAGCCTTCCCCGTATGGAGAGAAAAACCCAAAATTATTAACCCAAATGGTGAAGGTTAGCACTAGGTTACAGAATAAAACAATATTGGTACACTATAAGTCCAAGTAAAGCAAACAAAATTTAGACAATCAGATTTATGGAAAATTCCCAGCAAAACAAGAAAACCATCACACACTCTCTCGCACAGTGGCCACTTCTCACACTCTTTTCTAATTGGCTCCTATAGTAGGTCTGTGGTATCCCCTGGTAACAGAATTATTTCATGAACATAATTCCTATTTCACAATGATTACACTGTCACCCACAGCTGTCGACAATCCAAATTGGCCCCAGTACATCCCAAAAAAAAAACTAGTGAGGTGAACGCCGAATATGGCGCTACTATCTAGATATAGGTGTTCCTACGAATAGTTGGAAATGTGAGAAACCTTGAGGTTTACCCTTTAGAGAGGGGAATATTTCCAGTATTAGGATACATCTGGTTGCTAAAAAAATGTTAAAACACGATGATGATGGTTGTTCTATCAGCCAACTCTGTGTCAGAGTGCCGATTCTGCACAGTGTATAAAGATATGTATATATAATGCACTTGAATACGACTGTCAGGAGTCGGGGAACAATAATAATGTTACATGTACACACCACTGTGGGCTGGTAAAAATGGTAATCTGGATTTTATAAGTCCAGTATTTATATTTATTGACATCCAATATCATCGGCGAGAACACGCTTATAAATGAAATGGATAACGAACCAGAAAAGTAATAGACCGCTGGTCGCCCTTGAGATCAAGTCTTCGAAAAATATAAGAGAATATTTGTGGGAAAAAATGCTACCGTTCTATGTAGATATCTCTATATGCTGACGGGGACAAAACGATCTCTCAACCTCTCTGTCACTCCTCACTAAGTTCAAAAGACACACGGTGTTTCCCTACGCCTACACGCTCGCAGACGTCGCTGGCCGCTAATCTGGGTCGGACCGAGTTTATGATAACTCACCCGCCCCTGCTCGCGGCTGGCTGTCAGCGTTCGGTGTTTATTATTATTTAATTTTTCATACGCACCACCTACAACAGTAATCGCCTGTCATTAAATAGCTTTTACCTTGTCGGTGTCTGTTCGTTTGTCGTATGGCATTTAAAAATGATAGACCCTATAATAAGAAATTACAAATGAAATATAAACATGTATTCTATACTCCCGCTATCAGTCCCCTAACGCCTATAACGTCCGGTCTGCTTACCAGTCAAGTTTATCTCTCTCTCTCTCTCTCTCTCTCTCTCTCTCTCTCTCTCTCTCTCTCTCTCTTGAGGAGTTTAAGTGTCGCGTCCGTCTACACTGTAAACATAATTACCGTCTCTAGTGAGTTAACGGTCGGGTGGTGGACTAACATTTTAATTGAATATCTGGTACGAAAATCGCTACGCGTTATTTTATTTAATAGGTCTTACAAGCAAGAAAAAATCTAAGAGAAGTATACATGTTTAAATGCTATAACCACTTTTAAATTCTTAGCTCTATTTTCCTCTTACCAGAAAATTCTTAACGAAAATCGCCACGAATCATTAATGAACACTTCTAACAAGAAAAATGGTTCTCAGAATGCGCGCTATACTATTCAAATTCTGACTGACTTCTGATGGCGGGGTTAAGAAAACAGCAGTTTATATATATATATATATATATATATATATATATATATATATATATATATATATATATATATATATATATATATATATATATATATATATATATATATATATATATATATATATATATATATATATATATATATATATATATACTGAAGCACATTAAAAACGCACCACTATTATATATACTGATGCCGAGAAGCTGGCAAAAAAAAGTGTGGGAATGGATTTTCCCCGTGTTTGCCATGCGGTAGAGAGCGAATGGCTGCTGGAATGGAAAGTGCAAGATTCAACCCATGGGTGTGTGTACAGACTACATGAAAACGATGAAAGTTACACGTGCAACACGATTCTCAACAGCTATGACCCTGAAAATGTGTACGCGTTGTGGCAGTATACTCGGTATAAAAAGGCCGTTGAGACAAAACACCCAGTACATGTGCTTGAAATGCCACGACTATCTGAAAACGACCGCCAACGAGCCATTGGTATGTTGGAGACCGGAATGAGCTCGCGGGCCATTGCCAGAAGGATGAATTGCCACCACAGCACTATTGTACGTCTCAATGAACGTTACGGAACCACTGGCAGTGCCCGGGATAGACTTCGGAGTGGCCAACCACGAGTTACTACCCCTGCGCAAGATCGTCATATTGTGCTGAGTCACCTAAGGAATTGACTCTCCTGGCAAGTCAAACAGCAAGAGCAATAGTGGGTAGACATGGGCAAGTCTCTCGAATGACAGTCATATGACGACTCAGAGATACATGCCTTACTGCAAGACGACCTTATGTTGGGTCAAACTTGACTCACAGACATCGTCAGCAGCGCCTGCAATGGGCAGAGCAACATATCAGATGGACTAGACTGCAGTTGAATGCTGTCCTATTCACAGACGAGAACAGATTCAACATATCCTTTGCAGATGGACGTATGCGGATTTAGCGACGGTGTGAAGAGCGCTTTGCAGATTGCTGTGTCAACCGATTTCGAGGTGGCAGTATTCACATTTGGGGAGGATTTAGTTTTCACCATCGCTTGCCTCTTCACGTCTTCCGTGGAAATGTTAATGCTGTGACATATCGAGATGAGGTTCTGGATGCACTGGTTGCTCCTGCGTTCACAATTTATCCAGACTTGCAGCTTCTCCAGCAGGATAACGCACGTGCATTTTTTTTGTATTTTTGGTTTTCTCCCTTGCCTGCACAGAATGCAATGAATTTCATAACAATCAAATGTACAAATTAATGACCAGCATGGATTCATAGGAAAATGAATAAAGATTCCAAATATGTAAACTTGTACACACTTATATTTACATTTCACACTCTGTTCCTGGATTATACAGGTGGTGCGTTTTTAATGTGCTTCAGTATATATATATATATATATATATATATATATATATATATATATATATATATATATATATATCATCAGATTTCTCTGGTCTCTAATGGTATTAATTCCGCGCTCCTGTATGTGGGACGAAGATTCAGAAGTTAGTGCTCAAGATGAAAGGCTTACGATTCAGATTACCAGAGTCTCTCCTCTGAAGTTGTTGATCGACATCAAAGGCTTTAGTTCTGCTAGCGGGTTTCTCTTCAGAATGCCTGCGTCTCGAGATCAAAGAGCACAGGGGAGTTCTAGACTTTCCGTGAGTAAAACTACAAAGGGTCTGTGCCGTCGCTCTCTCACGTGCTCTCTGTCTGTCAGTTATTACAATTGACAGATGAGCTCGCGTGAGTAGAACGAAAAAAACAAAGCCTGATTTGCTTCCTGTTATGACTGACAGGTCACTAAAATTGTAAACACTGTGTTAGCCCGTTTTTAAAGAAAAGACGGCGGGACAAAACGTGCTGCAGATGTAGACAGGCAATATAATGCATGTTTTTAGCTAGCAAATCATACAGCAGCTATGAGGTTACAATAAGCTGTCAGATTACTGTAGGCTCTTTTTCCAGTACACGTCACAGCCATGTCTCTCAAATATGGAATGAAAACATCCGATCCTCTCTCGGCAATGTTTTCTCAAATACAACATCTCACTTTCATTAAAAGTAATGTCTTCGTAACAAGATGTACCGGATACGATTATGTCATTCTTGTCGGTCCAGAAATATGTCGCGCAGGCGAGTAATCTAACTACCAGTCGCTTGTGCAAACTAAATTCTTCGTTTACCCATCTGGTTGAGGAAGGCACATCAGCCTTATCAGCGATTAAACAAATTCGCTGGGCGATTTTAGTGCTAATCCGTAGCCTGATGTCGGGCACACCCGAAATTCTCCAATATAATTGTTGGTTAAAATTATCTCATCCGTCTCCTTTTACAGCAGGGATGAAGGGGTAAACAAACAGACATGACGACTTATCACTGAAAGGAGTGTAAGATGCTTTAGAAGTACTAAATATCTGCTTAATAGTAGGGACAGAAATTGTGCCGACCACAGAAAAGCATGTAATTTAGTCCACTCAAAAAAGGCAACTAAATACTGCCGTAGAGGAGAAGAGATCGACCAAATAAATCTGTGACACTTATCTGTTAAATACAAAGTGCACACTGATCATTTAGACTTCATTATTACTGGCACCAGCAGGGAATTAGACGGCACACAAATCAGATACATTGCACTGTTAAATAAAAAGTGCTCACAAATCCTTTGATACCATTGTTGCTAGCGACATCCGGGAACTAGACGGCACACAGATCAGATACACTGCTGTATTAATACAAAGTGCTCACAAATCATTTGAGTTCCATTGTTACTAGCGAAATCAGTGAATTCATTTACGATTCACGTCATTTTTTTTAATTTCATTTATTGAGTTGTTTTTTTTTTTTAATTTTTTTGTTTGTTTCATTTCTTAATTCATTTCTTATTGTCATTATCTTTTGTGTTCGTTAGTTTGTCAGTGACAAATGGCTAGTCAATGGCGACATAAGCTAAGTCATTTACAGGCCATATACATTTTATTTTATTTTATTTATTTAGTTTTTCTTTGTTGTAAATATTCAACTCAGTTCTTAGTGCCGTTAACTTCGATGTTCGTTAGTTTGTCAGTGACGAATGACTCAGCTCACAGTTGTCTTTACCCTTTGTCTCAGCAGTAGTTGTTGTTCCGATTCCCAGGGATTCGAGTTTTTCACTGTTTTACCCTTTCTGACATTTAGGGGTTGTCTATGTGGGCTTTCTTACAACCCCAGAGGACTACCCACTAATTGGTGTGTGCGCAATGCCACGAGAAGGATGGCTCTCTACCCTGAAAGGGGGTTATTGAGGAGGGGGGACTCTATCGTCACCTGATCTGGTGGGACACCCACCGCTGCTACCGCCCTGTCCAAAGACGCCGTCCGAACAGACACATGCAGCTCTGCCATTTCATCTGAACTGGGAGGGCCCGTCCACGCAGTCCTCTAGGGTAGCATTTGCCTGCATGTTTTTGTCTCGGTAAAACATATTATCTATTGTTGTGTAGCTAGCCTCTTTTCTTTCACTGTCGTTTTGAATTTGACTCGATCAGGTCATATGACGAAATCAGGTACATAATAAAATAGATCTATCTATCGGTCGGTCGGTCGGTCGGTCGGTCGGTCGGTCGGTCGGTCGGTCGGTCGGTCGGTCGGTCGGCCGGTAGGTCGGCCGGTGGGCCGGTCGGTCGGTCGGTCGGTCGGTCGGTCGGTCGGTCGGTCGGTCGGTCGGTCGGTCGGTCGGTCGGTCGGTCGGTCGGTCGGTCGGTCGGTCGGCCGGTCGGTCGGTCGGTCGGCCGGTCGGTCGGTCGGTCGGTCGGTCGGTCGGTCGGTCGGTCGGTCGGTCGGTCGTCGGTCGGTCGGTCGGTCGGTCGGTCGGTCGGTCGGTCGGTCGGTCGGTCGGTCGGTCGGTCGGTCGGTCGGTCGGTCGGTCGGTCGGTCGGTCGGTCGGTCGGTCGGTCGGTCGGTCGGTCGGTCGGTCGGTCGGTCGGTCGGTTCGGTCGGTCGGTCGGTCGGTCGGTCGGTCGGTCGGTCGGTCGGTCGGTCGGTCGGTCGGTCGGTCGGTCGGTCGGTCGGTCGGTCGGTCGGTCGGTCGGTCGGTCGGTCGGTCGGTCGGTCGGTCGTTCGGTCGTTCGGTCGGTCGGTCGGTCGGTCGGTCGGTCGGTCGGTCGGTCGGTCGGTCGGTTTCGGTCGTTCGATTTCGTTTCGTTCGTTCGGTCGGTCGGTCGGTTTTTCGGTTTCGGTCGGTCGTTTTTTTTTCGGTCGGTCGGTCGGTCGGTCGGTCGGTCGGTCGGTCGGTCGGTCGGTCGGTCGGTCGGTCGGTCGGTCGGTCGGTCGGTCGGTCGGTCGGTCGGTCGGTCGGTCGGTCGGTCGGTCGGTCGGTCGGTCGGTCGGTCGGTCGGTCGGTCGGTCGGTCGGTCGGTGGGTCGGTCGGTCGGTCGGTCGGTCGGTCGGTCGGTCGGTCGGTCGGTCGGTCGGTCGGTCGGTCGGTCGGTCGGTCGGTCGGTCGGTCGGTCGGTCGGTCGGTCGGTCGGTCGGTCGGTCGGTCGGTCGGTCGGTCGGTCGGTCGGTCGGTCGGTCGGTCGGTCGTTCGGTCGGTCGGTCGGTCGGTCGGTCGGTCGGTCGGTCGGTCGGTCGGTCGGTCGGTCGGTCGGTCGGTCGGTCGGTCGGTCGGTCGTTCGTTCGGTCGGTCGGTTGGTCGGTCGGTCGGTCGGTCGGTCGGTCGGTCGGTCGGTCGGTCGGTCGGTCGGTCGGTCGGTCGGTCGGTCGGTCGGTCGGTCGGTCGGTCGGTCGGTCGGTCGGTCGGTCGGTCGGTCGGTCGGTCGGTCGGTCGGTCGGTCGGTCGTTTCGGTCGTCGGTCGGTTTTCGGTTCGGTTCGTTTTTTTTCGGTCGTTCGTCGGTCGGGTCGTCGGTCGGTCGGTCGGTCGGTCGGTCGGTCGGTCGGTCGGTCGGTCGGTCGGTCGGTCGGTCGGTCGGTCGGTCGGTCGGTCGGTCCGTCGGTCGGTCCGTCGCTCGGTCGGTCGGTCGGTCGGTCGGGCGGTCTGTCGGTCGGTCGGTCGGTCGGTCGGTCGGTCGGTCGGTCGTCGATTTCGGTTCGGTCGGTTCGTTTCGTTCGTTTCGTTTTTCGTTTTCGTTCGGTTCGTTCGTTTCGTCGGTCGGTCGGTCGGTTCGGTCGGTCGTCGGTTCGGTCGGTCGGTCGTTCGTTCGTTCGGTCGGTCGTTCGTTCGTCTTTTTCGGTCGGTCGGTCGGTCGTTTTCGGTCGGTCGGTCGGTCGAGTTCGGTTTCGGTCGGTCGGTCGTTCGGTCGTCGGTTTCGGTTCGTTTTTCGTTCGTTTCGGTCGTTTCGGTTTCGGTTCGTTCGTTTTCGGATCGGTCGTTCGGTCGGTCGGTTCGTTTCGTTCGGTCGGTCGGTCGGTCGGTCGTTCGTCGTTTTCGGTCGGTCGGTCGGTTCGTTCGGTCGGTCGTTCGGTCGGTCGGTCGGTCGGTCGTCGGTCGGTTCGTTCGGTCGGTTCGTTCGGTCGTTTTCGGTCGGTTTCGTTCGTTCGTTCGTTCGTTCGTTCGTTCGTTCGGTCGGTCGTTCGTTCGTTCGTTCGTTCGTTCGTTCGTCGGTCGGTTCGGTCGTCGTCGTTCGGTTCGGTCGGTCGGTCGTCGGTCGGTCGGTTCGTTCGGTCGGTCGGTCGTCGGTTCGTCGGTCGTCGGTTCGGTTCGGTCGTCGGTCGGTCGGTCGGTCGTCGGTCGGTCGTTCGGTCGGTCGGTCGGTCGTCGGTCGGTCGGTCGTCGTCGTTCGTTCGGTCGGTCGGTTCGGTTCGGTCGGTCGGTCGGTCGGTTCGGTCGTTCGGTCGTTCGGTCGGTTCGTTCGGTTCGTTCGTTCGGTCGGTTCGGTCGGTCGTTTTCGTTCGTCGGTCGGAGTTCGTTCGTTCGGTATTCGGTCGGTCGGTCGGTCGGTCGGTCGGTCGGTCGGTCGGTCGGTCGGTCGTTCGTTCGGTTCGGTCGTCGTCGTCGTTCGTCGGTCGGTCGGTCGGTTCGGTCGGTTCGGTCGGTCGTTCAGGCGGGCGGTCGTTCGGTCGGTCGGTCGGTCGGTCGGTCGGTCGGTCGGTCGGTCGGTCGGTCGGTCGGTCGGTCGGTCGGTCGGTTTCGTTTCGGTCGGATCGGTCGGTCGGTTCGTTATCGGTCGGTCGGTCGGTCGGTCGGTCGGTCGGTCGGTCGGTCGGTCGGTCGGTCGGTCGGTCGGTCGGTCGGTCGGTCGGTCGGTCGGTCGGTCGGTCGGTCGGTCGGTCGGTCGGTCGGTGGGTCGGTCGGTTGGTCGGTCGGTCGGTCGGTCGGTCGGTCGGTCGGTCGGTCGGTCGGTCGGTCGGTCGGTCGGTCGGTCGGTCGGTCGGTCGGTCGGTCGGTCGGTCGGTCGGTCGGTCGGTCGGTCGGTCGGTCGGTCGGTCGGTCGGTCGGTCGGTCGGTCGGTCGGTCGGTCGGTCGGTCGGTCGGTCGGTCGGTCGGTCGGTCGGTCGGTCAACCATGGACTATTTTTACGTGATTTCCGAGCTGCACCTCTGGCCAATGTTTACAAGCTTTCTGATCCCGGTGACGCCAGAGCTCATTGGACACATATCTTTCATTGTGTGTTTGATAACCATGCACCAGCTAAAGAAGTTCGTGTGAAACGACAGATCAAATCTCCTTGGATCACACAAGCAGTGCTGGAAGCCATGAGGCAGTGAGATCGAGCTCACAGAAATAAAGACTTTAACACATACAGAGCACAAAGAAACAAGGTACAATATTTAATACGATGAGAAAAGAAAACATACATTAAAGACTTAATTCAGAACAAAACAAACAGTAAAGATATGTGGAAAGCAATCAACACTCTAGCAAACAAACGAAATTCGCCAGACTCATTAATCCCCAATACCTCATTTACGTGTACGGACTTTAGCAATTACTTTCAGGCAGAAATAACCAGTCTTAAATCTACGATACCAGATTCCCCTTGTGACCTAGGCCAACTGTCAGCATTCTGTGAGAACAAATGCACGAACACAGTCCCATCCGATATTCCGTATATGACAGTTAATGAAGTGTGTAACTATCTTCTAGGCCTTAAAGAGAATAACTCATCAGGACTTGATGGAATCAGTAATCAAATACTGCGCTATGCTGCGCCTGTTATTAGTGATTCACTAACATACATATACAATCTATGTATCACAAAGAGTTACTTCCCATTGCACTTTAAAGTCGCTAAGGTATATCCTCTTTTCAAACCTGGTTCCTCTGATACTCGTAACCTTGGTAACTATAGGCCAATCTCTCTAATATCATCGCTATCCAAACCACTGGAAAAACACATTCATAAAATAACACTACAACTCCTGGTTAACACCGACTTGCTAATTGATATTCAATCGGGGTTTAGGCCTAAACATTCATGTCACACTGCTCTAACTAAGATGATAGACAACTGGCACCTAAATATTAACAATGATAACATGTGTGGGGCAGTCTTTGTAGACTTTAAAAAAGCATTTGATATGATAGATCACACTTTTTTAATTAGAAAACTAGAAACATCAAAAGTAAACTTTCAACTGATGACAATAATTACATCATTCCTGTCAGACAGAAAACATGTAGTTTCTTACAATAACTCATATTGTAGCCCAGCAGTAATAAATACTGGCGTTCCTCAGGGTTCTATACTTGGACCTCTACTTTTTACCATATACATTAATGACCTTCCTCTTCACATCAAGCACTCATCCTGTGATCTGTTTGCGGACGACTGTACTGTTTACAAGAGTGATACAAGTTGTAAAACACTCGAACTATCGTTACATAAGGATACAGATAATCTGATTAATTGGAGCAACGGTAATCGCATGCTAATAAATATCTTTAAAACAAAATGCATGTTAATTTCAACTAGACAAAAATTACAAATTTCAGAGAAAAGAACACTTCAGGTTTACATTGGTACCTCACTAATTGAAAACGTTAATGAACATAAAACTCTAGGTATAATCGTTGACCAGCATCTAAATTGGAACTCACATGTACATGCACTGACCAAGCGAACGGCACAGAAAGTTTACCAGTTAGCTAAAATCAAACATTTCCTAGATGAAGATGCACGAAAATTGTTCTATATATCTCACATACAAACAAACCTTGACTATTGCTCCACAATCTGGGATGGTTGTTCTATGTCCAACACAAAAAGACTCCATTCACTATAAAAGCGTGCAGTGCGTCTAATCTCTGACACCTGCCTAACTCAGTGTGTAGATTTCTATAGAAATCTCCAAATACTCCCTTAGAAAACGCCGTCTGTTTAACAAAGCTAAATTTGTTCACAAAATCCTGTCACACAATGCTCCAGCATATCTGTGGCCACTGTTCAATTACAATGAAAGACGCAATCTACGCTTTAACAGATTGCAAGTGCCCAAGCCTAGGCTTGACTTATTCAAGAAAAGCTTAGCGTACTCTGCTGCTCATCTTTGGAATTGTCTTCCACATAACCTAAGGAACAACCTTAGTCCCTATTCATACAATCATTGACTTTTTGAATACTTTCTGAATTCTGATTACATGCCCCCCTAATCGGATTATCTTTTCTTATAACATCAACTGTAGGTTATAGTGACGATGTTTGTACTTTTCAACATATGTTATGTCATGCTTATAAGTAATTAATGTTAATATGAGTGTGCTATAGTATTATTTTACTTTACGTTGAATTTCTTGAAATTGATATGTAACATGCATATGAGAATAAATGAATTCCGTATGAAAGGTGAGCGAAAGGAAGGGCAGAATGTTAGACGGGCCTGTGTGCCCAATTATCAACCCTTTGAAAATAAAGTTCGTTTGTTCTTTCGTTCTATCTATCTATCTATCTATCTATCTATCTATCTATCTATCTATCTATCTATCTATCTATCTATCTATCTATCTGTCTGTCTGTCTGTCTGTCTGTCTGTCTGTCTGTCTGTCTGTCTGTCTGTCTGTCTGTCTGTCTGTCTGCCTGCCTGCCTGCCTGCCTGCCTGCCTGCCTGCCTGCCTGTCTGTCTGTCTGTCTGTCTGTCTGTCTGTCTGTCTATCTATCCATCTGTCTATCTTTCTTTCTATCTATCTAGCTGTCTATGTGTCTATTTTGTTATCTCTCTAGTCGCCTATGCCTAGAAGAATACTTGTAAAAATAAGCGTCAACAGGATGTCAGTAAAATATAAAAAAAACCAAGAACAACATCGGTAACAACAGAAACAACAACCTACCTGAAGGCAGTGACGATGATCATGTGCATTGCCTTAATATGCCTTGAACCTGTCTTACAAATGTTTGTCTTTCATTTCTAGACAAACAACACATCATTTTCCAACTCTGCGGCGCCTTTACCTACTCCGGCTATATTATGTTTAAGCAGCAGAATTTATTGTTATTAAATAAAGAAATTACAAGTTTTGCTTGGAGAAAGTAGTTAAGACATTTTACCATTGTAATTACAAGTTGTTGTTCAAGTGTCAAAATGTAGGCTCTCAGAGTTTCTATAATTACTACTTTACAAAATCGACAAGAGATTTCGTTTTGAACTACGTTTTGTAGTCTTGTAATTTCAGATATCAGTTCAACTAGACACGAAATTTATGATTATAATTTAATACAAAATAAGTATTATTGCATCGTTTTCAATCACTTACGTTCGGGAATCTGTGTAACTGTAAAATGATTAAAGTATTGTTGGGATGTAACAAGCCGAAGTGAAAACATAATAATCGAACTATGCCCAGGGCGAGATAAAGAAAGCTTGGTAGCAGTAACATTACTTCTCAAACTATAACAAGGCGATATGTCAATTTCTTGTGTTTTCTTTTTTGTGTCACGAATATTTAAACCATCACTGGATGAGTATAATAACGACAGATAATTAAGTATAACGAACAAAATGGAGGACTCAAATAACGAAGTGAGTTCTTCGTCTTTCCAGAATGGCACAAGTTTAACACACGTCACAGATGTTATCAGCGATGTACAGCGGCAAATATTTACGGTTGTAACTGATATTTTTTTGTGTGGTTTAGGCAGTGTGTTCGGAATATTAGCCAATATAGTCAATTTAATCATATTTTATAAACAAGGTCTTAACACAACCATCAACATTAGTTTCTTTGCTATGGGCGTGTCTGACCTCTGCACTATGATATTTCAACTCTGGTATATTATCTGTGTTATCCCCTACTTTGAGGGCTTACGTATTCCGATGGTGTACTCAGATGTTCAGTTTCTCTTGGGCGGAATTCCTCGAGAAGCTTTCGCCAGAATTACCTGTCTAATAACTGTCTATATCACAGCCGAAAGATGTCTGTGCATAGCCTTTCCATTACAAGTCAAACAAATGATTACAGCTAAAATAACTACAATAATAATAATTCTAATCTTTTTGATGACGTGGTCGTACGGAATCCCATTATACTTTGTCTTCAACCTTGGTTGGAACTTCTATCCAGACAGGAACGAAACCCTTCTTGGTTCAGTTATTACAAGTAACAAAGATGCAGGCGTGATATACATTACTCATGCAGTTTCCGGATTTGTGTCATTACTAGCGGTTGTGATGTTCACCTTCATATTAATTTACAAATTAGGGCAGAAGGATGTTTGGCGAAAAACAGCAAATGTGGATCAGAAAAAAGCCGAATCTATTTCCAAACGAGATAGAAATACCGTGACAATGGTTGTTCTCATTGCTTGTATTTTAATCATATGCAACATACCAGCTGTCATGTTAGGTATAACGACGTTTTGTGTACCTGAATTCACTCCAGTAGGGAAACTGTTTAACTTGTACTACATTATGTGGTCTTTCGCATTTCTGTTCGAAACAATAAACTCATCTGTTAATATCTTCTTATATTTAAAAATGAGTACAAAGTTCAGACATATCTTCAAAGATCTCTTTCTCGGATGTGGACCTTGCAGTCCAAGTAATGTAAGATGATATTGTAGTAACAAACTAAAAACGCAGATATATGATTTCCAGCTGCTGTCCAAGAACAAATAAATAATTAGCAAGATCGGATAGGGAATATTGTTATGATGTGCACAGTAATAAGCAAAGAGATCATGAGTTAGCAGTACTGACTGGTGACATAAAACGTGTGAATGTCATATTTGATTTTACTATAGGACGGAAACAAAATACTTTGCCGGCAGAGCATTGTAACAGAAAGTTATCTGATCACCAGAAGGCGTTTAAATGTTGGACAACATGTTTCTCTGTATTCTTTTTCATACATTACCAATCAATATTAAAAACCCTTTTCTTAGCATGACGACGTAGTTCTTTGTTCTGGAATCTTCATGATAAGAGAGGAAAAGTGAACCAATATAAAAACGCACAGAAACGAGATTTAGAGCGAGATAATGGGGAAAAAAACATAGAAAGACCTTGAAATGATTGGATGGGACATGAATACATAGCATAACTATGCTATATAGGGAACTGACGGATGGTAGGTTCTGGAACTAGGATGCAGCGGAATTAAGCATGAAAACCAAAGGGACGCGATCGAAAGATAATTGAGACATAATAAGGGGTTAAAGAGTTATCGGAGTGTAGAGAACTCTCTTATGTAGAGAAACAGACAATTTGTACTGTCGTTGAACGCAGGGAACCGTCGAGAACAAATGACGTAGTCCACAAGAGTTTTACAACTTTCCACAAGGGTACTACATATGGGAATGTTAAAACCACAAGGCTCTCTTGTAATCTCACTCGTAACATGTAACTCAACGCATTAGGGGTTCGGAGTGGCTAAGAGGTATGGCGTCCGCCTCGTAATCAAGAGGTACCGGGTTCGAATCCCAGTTGAGGAATTATAATTTATGGAAATATGTTTTTCAGAACCAGTGGTGCTATTTATGTCATACTCCCACCCCCTTCCCCCTCCCTGGTCTCATGGGTAGTGATATCGGATGTCTAACCTTCTCAGATAAGGGCGAAAAAAAAGCTAGGAGGTCTCATGTGCAAGTTGCGCACGTTAAAAATTCCATGGCAGTTGGAAAATCGTAAAGAGTAGGCCATAAGGCCGCTGCCCTGGCAACAATTTAAAAAAAGTATTTTAAACACAGGCATTTAATGCACTAAAAACCCAAAAATAATTTCTCAAGGAGTTTATAGCTTGCAGCAAAAATGTAACAT
>JAMPIV010015544.1:0-78675 GCA_024509875.1 Oreohelix idahoensis
GCTAGTTTAGTACGTGTACCTGTGTGCACCTGTGTGCACCAGGTGAGAAGATTGTTTTAGTACTGTTTAAATTATGGGAGATTGATGATTTGTGGTTGGAGTGTTCCTTAACGCTGACCTTCTTCCAATGTAGTCCCTGGACAACCACATGTATGTACATACATACATTAAAAAAAAAGCCGTGGTAGGCTAATATTTCAGAACTGTATCTCTCTCTCTCTAAGCTCTCTCTCTCTCTCTTAGTGGTGTCTTTTCTCATCCTCTCTGTCTCTCTCTATCTCTGTCTCTTTCCCTCTGTTTCTCATCTGTCTCTCCTTTCTCTATGTCTCTGTCTGTCTCTCTCCTTCTGTCTCTCTCCATTGTCTCTCTGCTCTCTGCCTCTCTCGCTCTTCTCTCCCCTCTCTTCTCTCCGTCTCTTTTCCTCTGTCTCTCCTCGCTCTAAATCTCAAATCCCTCATCTCCCTCTCCGTTCTCTCTCCCTCTGTCTCTCTCCGTCTCTCCCCCTCTCTGTCTCTCTGTTTCTCTCCATCTCTCTGTTCTCTCCTCTTTCTCCCTCTCCCTGTCTTTCTCTGTCTTTCTATCTCACTCTCTGTCTCACTCGCCCTCTTTTTGTATCTATCTCACCCTCTTTTTCTCTCTGTCTCTCTATCTACCTCTCTCTGTCTCTTATCTACCTCTCTGTCTCTCTATCTACCTCTCTATGTCTCTCTATCTACCTCTCTCTGTCTCTCTATCTACCTCTTCTGTCTCTCTATCTACCTCTTCTGTCTCTCTATCTACCTCCTCTCTAGTCTCTCTATCTACCTCTCTCTGTCTCCTCTATCTACCTCTCTCTGTCTCTCTATCTAACTTACTCTGTCTTTCTATCTAACCTCTCTGTCTCTCTATCTTTTCTCTCTGTCTCTCTATCTACCACTCTATTCTGCACTCTCTTTGTTCTCTATCTCTTCTCTATCTACCTCTCTCTGTCTCTAATCTCTGCCTCTATTCTGTCTCTCTATCTACCTTTCTATCTACTCACTCTACTTGTCCTCTCTAACTACCTATCTCTCTTCAACTCTCTATTCTTAATCTACCTCTCTGTCTCTCTATCTACCTTTCTCTGTCTCTCTATCTACCTCTCTGTCTCTCTATCTACCTCTCTCTGTCTCTCTATCTACCTCTCTCTATCTCTTTATCTACCTCTCTATCTACCTCTCTCTCTGTCTCTCTATCTACCTCTCTATTTCTCTATCTACCTCTCTCTGTCTCTCTATCTACCTCTCTCTGTCTCTCTATCTACCTCTCTCTGTCTCTCTATCTACCTCTCTACCTCTCTCTGTCTCTCTATCTACCTCTCTCTGTCTCTCGTTGCTTGTGTTTGTAATAGTCTTCACGTAGCATTAGATTTTTTTAGAATGGAGTTTTGCTTCATTTTGGCGAGGTGCGCCTCTGTCAACCTAGACATGAGGTCCGTCTGTAATATTAGGACTCATGTTCAGATATAAAAGACATTGTGATAAGGTAATGGTACTGGCCGTTAGTGGGACCACTAGTGATGACATTGACACAATACACTTGTGTAGTTCGGGGCAAAGAAAACAAACATGGAGACAAGTTAGCAAAAGTGGGGAAAGGTGATCAATGTTGGAAAGATGAAAGGAAAAATAAGAGTTAAAATAACATATAACCGAGGAAAGAGAGGAAAAGTTAGATAAAACGTGTAATAAAATGATAAGGGTGGAATTAGGATAAGCCACAAATCTGGCCACTATAGACGTTGCAGGTACAAGTCCAATAGCCGTTGCTGATATGTAGCCAAGTAAAGTACCACCCCTATAGACACCAGGGATATTATAGGCTGTGATGTACGGTGTCTTGTCTGGTTTGTTGTTGCTTGTTGTAAGTGTAGATGTGATGTAGCTTCACAGATCTACAAACATGAGATATGACGTGGGAAGTCATAAAAGTGTTAAACTGCTCTTGAAGTTTCCATCATTTATTTTGACGATCCACAATGACAGATACGTTACATCCACATTACATAAGTCATAGACACGACAGTTCATGGTATTCAGCATAACAAAGTTCTTCGATGAATCTTATATATATATATATATAGTAAATATAATATATATCCACTGATATATATAATATATATATATAATATATATATATATAATATATATATAGATATATATAATATATACTATATATTATTAATATATATCATATATATATATATATAATATATATAATATATAAAAGCTGATGTAGACAATCCCAGCTTACTACTAACAAACAGCCTCAGCTTCATATCATCAATGTACACATAAGTTTAACATACTCCTCATCTGATGCTGGCAGATCAGATGTGCAAAATAAATCTATTACTGGTCGCACGAGAATGGCGTTCAGAAGTACAGGTCAAGCTGACCTTTACAGGCATTCCTAAGTCTAACCTCGACGTAGGTGCAATCGCTGGCATAGCGAAGTTCATAGAACATAGAAACTGTTCTCTGGGCCTAGAGTGACCCGTGTATATATAAATCTCAGGTATGAAGATACCTGGGGTGTAATCCCTAGAAGAAGAACCTCTCCTTTCTGTAACCAGCAAGCGAGCAGAGAACGACAAATGTCAAACATCTAAGTAGATCACAGAGTTCAATAAAGGAGGGTATTACCTTGCTTCGGAATCAACACCACAAAAAACATACGCCTCCAGGCGTTTCGAATCATCTAGGGAAAAGCCTCGTTAGTTAAACTAACTCACAGGAGGACTACCAATTCCCTATCAAAAGATCACAGACGCAGGATGCGTCCTCTCTGCTCAAAACATCTTGTCGAACTCCTGGGCGGAAGACCTTTCAAACTCTCCTTAAGTTCAGACATGCGCAGAACGCATACACCTGAGTAACCCTCACACGGGACGATGTAGGAGACATTCCAGGTAAAGATATAAACGAAATCACGCCTTATATGGACAGGAAATCAACCTCAACACTGGTTTCAATCATTCCAAGAAACAATTGACCGATACTACCATATAAGGAGAATGATCTGACATCGATCGAAAAAATGGACCGGCGAGTCAAGACACAAGAGAAGGTAACCACCATTGAAAATGTAATCACAGTCAAACAAGGGTTATTTACCTTCGACCAAGAAAAAATTTAAAGTGTACAATTCAGACAGATTAATTACACACAGTCTTAGAAAAATCCTGTGCGTAACAGATTACCGCACCCCCGGGAAAAAAAATGAAACATTTTTTTAAAAAATCCTATAGCCAGAACGAACAGGCTCCTAACGCACGTATGATGCGCGGATATAATGCCTAATATGAGGCTAGCTCGACGCATGGAGCGACAGGTGAGATTATATCTCACATCTTTAGAGAAAATATTTCCCTAAGTGTACACGTATATTCCAGGGAGGTGCCACCAACATACGCCATAGCGATGGCAACATCATTATGCAAGCAAAATTATACTCATATAAATATAAATATATTATCATAGTATTAAAAAATGAAGTGTCATGAAAACAGCGGTGTCATATACTAATATACCGCATTAGAGAATTACACATCTTAAACCAAAAAGTACATTATAGAAGCATGTAATAATCATGATACAATGTATTATAGTAATTAAACAGATGTTCCTTGAAGATGTGGACATAACTCGTTCCAAAGTAGGTTAGAACTTGACATACTTCATGGTTGACATAATGTCCATACTCTCGCAGACGTCAATGATATGCTGCGAAAATATCAATAACAGAAATCTTTATGATAAATGCTAAATTTCTTAATACATTAATCAAAATACAATATATAAATTGTGGCCATGTGAACTTTTGGCCCATATATTGCTAACTAAGCCTTCTTCCGTTATAACAAAATCGGTAACAGAAAAAGGAAATTATATGGTACAATGCTATAAATTCCCAAAAAGTGAGAACATATGTGCTGATATATTATTATAGTAGAGAACTGTTATAGATCTCGACGTTTATCAGGAAATATATATGACATAAGAATTAAGTGGAATCATGTGGGCATCTGGACAGAATGTCTGCCATCACATTATCCGAACCACGGATAGCTCGCACTGTGAAATGAAATGGTTGAAGAGCTATGGCATATCGAGTGGACCTCGAGCTCTTCAAGTTTTTGCTCTGAATAGCAGTAAGAGCTTTCTGGTCGGTTTCCACAATGAAATGTGCGCCTAGAAGGAATCTTTGTAACTTGAGAATTGACCAAACCATAGCCAATAATTCACGGTCTAAAACCGAATAATTCCTTTCTGCAGCGTTTAATTTCCTAGAAATATACATCACCGGATGCAGAGTATCCGAATACTCCTGCATTAGTGCTGTCCCAACCCCAGTGGACGAGGCGTCACTTCGAAGAACAAAAGTCTTCTCAATAGTAGGGAACCTAAGGATAGGTGGAGATGAAAATAGAGTTTTAATCTGGTCCAATGAGGATTGGCATTCTTGAGACCAACGGATCAGATTAGGCGATCCTTTTCTTCAATAAAGTAGAAAGAGGTGCCATAATGGAGGACAGATTCGGAATGAATTGTCCGTAAAATTGTATCAAACCTAAGAGACTACGCACTTGTTTTTTCGTCTTAGGGACAGAAATGTTTAGTATTTTTGAAACATTGTGGTCCTCTGTCTTTAAAAGACCATGACCAACACGATGACCCAGGAAAGAAATCTCGCTAAATCCTATAAAGGCTTTAGAGGGTTTTGCAGTTAAGTTATACTCGCGAAGAGTAGACAGCAATTCGTATAAACCCAGATAGTGATCTTCCCAGGAATCGCTGAACAGACAGATATCGTCTAAGTATGCTATGACATCTGTACGATATGAGAGAATTCGACGCATCATGCGTACGAATGTAGCAGGGGCGTTCATAAGGCCGAAAGGCATGAAATTCCATTGAAATAAACCCCTAGGTGTAGAAAAAGCAGTAAGAGGTTTGGCTCGTTCAGTTAAAGGAACTTGCCAATAACCTTTCGACAAGTCAAGTTTGGTAAAGAATCTAGAATTAGAAAGTTTATTTTAGTATTCTTCTAACGAAGGCATAGGTTCAGCATCAAACTTCGTAACTTGGTTCAATTGCGATAATCAACGCAAAGGCGAATGTTATTGTCTTTTTTTTCGAACAATAACCATGGACGAAGAGTATGCTGAAGTGGATGGTTCGATTATTTCCAATCGTATCATCTCATCCAATTCTTTCTCGACTTGTGACTGAAAATGGATAGGTATAGGATAGGGTCTGACTCTGATAGGATTATGGTCAGTAAGTACTATGTCATGTTCAATGACATGTGTGTGTCCCGGGATGTCGGTAAGGACATCCTGAAATGTTTGTAACATCGAAGAGACTTGTCGATGTTCCTCCACGGAAAGATTAGGAGAAACGGTAACGTTTTTCCAAGATTCCGTGGAATGAAGTGGGATCACAGGAAGAGGAAGATTGACATCAGAAAAAGTAGTTTCCTCATCCTGTATAACTGACAGGGATGAGTAATGACCATGAGGTACTGGAGAATCGTCCGTCGCCTGGAAAATAGGCTGCAAATAGTCAGGTCGTTCATGAAATTCCGAGAGCATATTTATGTGGAAAGTTTTATGCTTTCCATCAATATCGACAACATAGTCGACATAAGAAAATTTAGAGACTATTGCATATGGACCTTTCCATGCAATAAGAAGTCTGTTCTCCCTTGAAGGAAGTAGGACGAATGCTTTGTCACCTGGACAAAGTTGTCGTAGACATCTATTCTTATTTGCAAATAGCCTTGCCTTTTCTTTAGCTAATTCGGATGAAGAAGTTGCTAATTTACATGCCTCGATGATCTTTTGCCTAAGAGCAATGACATACTCATAAGAAGATTGAGTGTCATCGCTAATATTATCGGCAGTGATAAGATCGTGGAGTAAAGACATAGGGCCGCGCGGTTGCGCGCCAAAGACAAGTTCAAAAGGAGACAAGTTCAAAAGGAAATTCTGTGTGTTCATTTGGGACCTCTCTATAAGCAAAGAGAGCCGCGGGTAAAACCCTGTCCCAATCCTGAGGATGATCCTCAGTTATCTTCCCAAGTAAAGTCTTGAGTGTTCTATTCAAACTCTCAACTAACCCATTAGACATTGGGTGATAGATACTGCTGAGAGACCTTTTAATATGTAAGATAGACATTACCTGTGACATAGTGTCAGATATAAGTTGAGTGCCATGGTCTGACAATATTTCTCTGGGGAATCCCAAGCGAGAAAATATCAGCCAAAGAGCGTCTGCGATATCAGCAGTGGAGATGCTCTTAAGAGGTATAGCCTCTGGCCAACGTGTGCACATATCGACACATGTAAGGATAAATTGATGTCCTCTGGCCGACTTGATCCTAAAAGGACCGATAATATCTATTGCCATTTTCTGAAACGGCCGAATAGGAATGTCAGCAGCTTGGATAGGCGCAGTATGTCGTGGTCCTTTAGATTTGACCTCCTGACATACTTTGCAAGATCGACCGGCCAGACGTATGTCCGTGCTCACAAATGGCCAAAATAAAGCCGCAAGAACCCTCGACTTTGTACGGGAAAAACCCATATGTCCAGCACATTGTGAGTCATGAGCATTTTGCAATATTTGCAATCTCATACTCTTAGGCACAAGAATTTGAGAATGTGCAGACGTAGTCGAGTCTTGTACCATACGCACAAGTACGCCGTTCTTCATAGAAATCCAAGACTTTCTATTTGTATTTTGATTCGGATCATCTTTTTTTGCTAGAATGAAGAATTTTTGTAAAGAAGGATCTTCTTCTTGCAATTTTATAAAAGAGCCACGTGAAATAATCAAGTGACTATTTTGGCTATTTACTTCATTATTATCAGTTAATGAAGTTTGTGGTGTTTCCAGAGCTTGTGCTCTTGTGACCACTGCATTGGTAGCTTGTATATTTTGTTCCTCCCAAACAGCAATCTTCTGTGGGGTACATTCCCTAACTCCGTGAATACGACCAATAATAAGGTCCGCAATAGGTTTAGGTAGAAGACACGCGTGGACATCTCCCGTAAAGAAGGGAGTAGCAATATGTATTATGGCAGTAGGATATTTTTCCAAAGTGCCACCAAATGTGACACATTTGATCACCTTTCCTGTAGCACAGGATGGATCTACAAGAGATTGCCTAACACCAATAGTAGTACATCCAGAATAAAAAAGGACTGAGACTGGATTACTATTTACAAGACACTTATGTAGGATAAGAGAACCTCTCCCGTCATGCGCAACTGCAGCAGGAAGAGCGGGAAGAGGGTGACCACAGCTCAAAGTAGTTTGGGTGGTCGGTTCGAACAAAGTACTGCATTGGGGACATTTAGTTGCCCTACCAAAGTCAAAGCAGAACATGTGATAGCACTAGAGTTTTTATTATCATCAACCTGTTTTACATGCTCCCTGAGATTCTTGTTGAACAGAGTTTGTCTGTTGATATCTTTTTCTCTTATGTTGCGATCTACCGCGACCATAATTGCCTCTGAAATTATTATTCTACTCTCTACTGTAATTGTTATCCTGGTTTGAATTCCCGTTTCCATAACTGTCATTTAATTTCTATATTGATTAGGTCTCCGCGAAAAATAGTTTTGATTGCCTCTATATTGACTACCTCTGCGGAAATGCCTAAAATTATTGGGTGTAGTATACCGAGGACTATCAGCTTGTCTCCAGTTCTTCAAAGAAGAATCACCATGTGATTGATTGCCATGATTCTGAGCATAATTATGGTTACTCTTTCTATTAAAATTTTGTTGAGTACCTTGAAATTTACGCATGAAGTTTGGGCCATATGGTGCTGCCGAAGCAACCGGCAAACCTTCTTTTACTCTAGAGTTGCTAATGGTTACGTGAGGGTGCGCAGTGACATACTGGAAACAGTATTCTTCCATTTCTTTTATGTTTTTAGGCTTACGCTCATGAAGAAAAGCAAGAAAAGATTCATTGACAGAAGACATAACCTTGTCTCTAAGTAGTAAGTCCATAAGAGCTTCAAATGTATGTTCTGTCTTAGACAGCTCAACCCAACGTGTAAAAGTAAGACGTATCTTTGAAATGAATTCAGAGAATTCTACTCCAGTTTCTGGCAACATATTTTTAAATTGAAGACGATAGCCGTCTTCGTTAAGTTGGTATTTCTTTAACAAGACCGCCCTGACAACCTCATAATTGTTCTTGTCAGACTCATCTACCATGCTTAACATACTCAAAGCATCACCTCTAAGTATATTGGACAACTGATAAACATACAGTGATTTATCTATGTTATGTGTTTTACATGAACGTTCAAATCTATCCAGATAAAACGTTATATCGTCACTGGAAGCATTGAATGCTGGTAGTTTAATCTTAAAAGTACTAGCTTTATCAGAAGATGACCCCTTATTTGGATCATTAGCATTACCCATGTTCATCAACTTTAACTTCTCTAACTCCAAAGCTAAGAGTTTTTCTTCATGCTCCATTTTTGCTTTTCTCTCCTCAGCCTCTCTTTGTAACTTTCTTTCTTCAGCCTCTCTTTGCAACTTTTTCTCTTCAGCCTCGGCTTGTAGTCTTTTATTTTCAGCTTCTTTCTCTAGTCTTTTATTTTCAGCATCTAATTGTAGCTGGATTTTTCTCTCCTCAGCTTCAGCTTCTCTTTTCTGTTTTTCCATTTCCATCTGGAATTTTCTTTCATCTGCCTGCATCTGCAGTCTCAGATTCTCAGCATCTATCTTCTTTTGCTCAGCTTCTCTGTCTAATCTTTTATTTTCCTCTTTTTGTCTTTTCTCCTCAGACTTTAGTGCCTTAGTCCATTGAGTATTTGCATACTCTTCTAATTTATCACCAGTCTTACCAAGGGCTTTCCCTTGCTCAATAAAGTACTCAAGTGTAGACATGATGTCTAATATTATGAGTCCAAAACCTGAAATAATTAATTATCTTATTTCATTCAACCTTAATAGTAACAAGACTTAAATAAAGTACTTGTATAATCACAATGTTTACCCCAATCTCTGTGGGGAAACAAGTCTTTGACAAAGAACTTGTATTATCAAATGTATAATAATATCACCAGTCACTTCTTAATCATAAGGGCACTACACATCTAATAGTGCATAACCATATATCCATCAGTTATTTATCATAACTGCACTACACAGCTAATAGTGCATAAGCAAAATCCACCAGTTAGTTATGATAAGTGCACTACACATCTAATAGTGCATAAGCAAATATTTAACAATAGTGAATGCTAACTAAGAACTATGTAAACAATAACAAAGATCCAAGACAATGTAAACAATAACAAAGATCAAAGACAATACGAAAACATTCGCAAAAGTCAACTAAATAAACAGCGAAAATAAAAAAAATATCACAAAGAATGTGATGACAAATGCGAAAAGGTAAACAAACAAATGACGTCACAGTGTATAAACAAAATGGTGTAAAGAACTAAATAATAGGAAGGAGGAGACCTACAAATACAAACAAATGAAATCAAAACTAAAGAACAGAAAAATAGAGCACAGCTCGTCACAACTAAACAAATATAGCAACAGTTGTCACTTAGCAAATTTCACAATAGGAAATTTGCACAGTCCCTACAGAAGACGCTCACAGTAGAAACCTCTGTCACGTGGTATCTTCTACAGAAAGACAAAATATAAACATATAAATATACAAATAACATATAACATGAAAACATGTAACATATAACAGTAAGAATGTGAAAATACAGAAGGCTCAGTTAGTATAAGGGCGATGTCGGGAACCTTGAGTTGACTGCTGCCTTTATTAGAGTCATAAATGTGGAGGTCTGAGGGCGAACGAGGAAGAAGAAGAAGAATTATAAGGGCACAGTTCACAAACAGAACAGGCCACTTAACTTATATAAGTCCAAATGTCAGCACGGTGCAGAACAGATTGTGATCAGCATTCTGGGGATAAATGATCCAACGTTGATCGACATCTGCTCCCATAAACAACCATGACGAAGGAAATCGAGCTTCTGAGGCAGGAATGGCAGTTTCGGAACTTGTCCTTGTTACATACAATGATCGGCACTTGACCCTCTAAATGCAGTAGCAGTAAATCGAGTTGATCGGCACTTGACCTTCTAAATCAGCAAAATTGACAAACTGTCGTGCAGCGCTGGGTACTTTCACAATATAGCGAACTTGCTAAATGTCATTGTAGATGTAGAATCTTGAAGGAAGTGTAGTTCACGAACTTGGATGTTATATGCTGCATGGGTTTGTTGACCCTCGAGAGTGCTGGTACCAGATGAAACCAGCTTTTGGCCACCATAAAATGATAAGGGTGGATTTAGGATAAGCCACAAATCTGGGCACTATAGACGTTGCAGGTACAAGTCCAATAGCCGTTGCTGATATTTAGGACCAAGTAAAGTACCACCCCCTATAGACCACCAGGGATATTATAGGCTGTGAGGTACGGTGTCTTGTCTGGTTTGTTGTTGCTTGTTGTAAGTGTAGATGTGATGTAGCTTCACAGATCTACAAACATGAGATATGACGTGGGAAGTCATAAAAGTGTTAAACTGCTCTTGACGTTTCATCATTTATTTTGACGATCCACAATGACAGATACGTTACATCCACATTACATAAAGTCATAGACACGACAGTTCATGGTATTCAGCATAACAAAGTTCTTCGATGAATCATATATATATTATATATATAAATATATTATATATATAAATATATATATATATATATATATATATATATAATATATATATATATATATATAAGCTGATGTAGATAAATCCCAGCTTACTACAGCCTCAGCTTCATATCATCAATGTACATAAGTTTAACAATACTCCTCTCTGATGCTGGCAGATCAGATGTGCAAAATAAATCTATTACTGGTCGCACGAGAATGGCGTTCAGAAGTACAGGTCAAGCTGACCTTTACAGATATTCCTAAGTCTAACCACGACGACGGTGCTATCGCCGGCATAGGCAAGTCCATAGAACATTAGAAACTGTTCTATGGGCCTAGAGTGACCCGTGTATATATAAATCTCAGGTATGAAGAAACCTGGGGTGTAATCCCTAGAAGAAGAACCTCTCCTTTCTGTAACCAGCAAGCGAGCAGAGAACGACAAATGTCAAACATCTAAGTAGATCACAGAGTTCAATAAAGGAAGGTATTACCTTGCTTCGGAATCAACACCACAAAAAACATACGCCTCCAGGCGTTTCGAATCATCTAGGGAAAAGCCTCGTTAGTTAAACTAACTCACAGGAGGACTACCAATTCCCTATCAAAAGATCACAGACGCAGGATGCGTCCTCTCTGCTCAAAACATCTTGTCGAACTCCTGGGCGGAAGACTTTTCAAACCCTCCTTAAGTTCAGACATGCGCAGAACGCATACACCTGAGTAACCCTCACACGGGACGATGTAGGAGACATTCCAGGTAAAGATATAAACGAAATCACGCCTTATATGGACAGGAAATCAACCTCAACACTGGTTTCAATCATTCCAAGAAACAGTTGACCGATACTACCATATAAGGAGAATGATCTGACATCGATCGAAAAAAATGGACCGGCGAGTCAAGACACAAGAGAAGGTAACCACCATTGAAAATGTAATCACAGTCAAACAAGGGTTATTTACCTTCGACCAAGAAAAAATTTTAAAGTGTACAATTCAGACAGATTAATTACACACAGTCTTAGAAAAATTCTGTGCGTAACATATATTTTGTTATTTGTTTTCTACTTTAGAAAATAAGAATCTTCAACTCAAATGTGAAGTCAGTCCTAATGTATGGCTCTGAGACATGGAGAACAACAAAGACAACAACCAAACAGCTACAGACTTTTATAAACGGGTGCTTGCGTAGAATAGAAGGACTGAAATGTTATGACAAAGTCACAAATATGGAACTGATGACAAGAACCAGACAATTGCCAGTGGAACAAGAGTTGAGAAGAAGACGCTGGCGATGGATAGGAGACACACTGAGGAAACGTGTTGATAGCATTACAAGGCAGTCCTTGTTCTGGAATCCACAGGGAAAGAGAGGCAGAGGTAGACCAAAAAACACATGGAGAAGAGAACTGGATACAGAGGTGAAAATGATGAGGAAAACATGGAAAGAACTTGAGCGGATGGCACAGGACAGGAAGACTTGGCATGTGTTTGTTGAAGGCCTATGCTCCTCCTGGATCCAAAGGTATTGATTGATTTGTTGTCTACTTTAGAACCAGTCTATAATTTATTATATTTTAATTAGAAACACACATAAGATATCGCAAACAGAGAGGGCCTAGAGTTGAGTCCTAGACATCTTCTATGTGTAGGTTCCATTAGACTACGAGTGTTTTGTCATAAACTTCTTCTATTTTTCTCTTATACTTTCAGTATCACCTTTTTTTTTTATTTCATCTTATCGTTGCGTCCAAATTATTCTGTTATTTTTATTCCATTTCCGGCTCGGTTTAAAGGGTTCTATAGTGAGACAAAATTTAGGACCACTACTTATACAAGGCAAGTCGTAAAAGGCGGCTAAAGTGGGTGGTACTTGAGACTAGCAGCGACATTATTTAACATAAACCACCAATGAAGCAAGCGTTCGAGTGGTATCTGTAGTTAGAGCGTCTGCTTCTCGAACGAACGAACGAACTTTATTTTCAAAGGGTTAAGAATTGGGCACGCAGGCCGAGGCAAAAGGACCTGGATCGAAACCAGGTTGTATCACGTTGCAGTCTATCCAGCAATGAAAAGGGTTCCTGACTCTGCTCTTAAGTTAGGAAAGGCAAAGGCGGCTACGCATTGAACGTGTCTTCGCGCCTTATAAAACTGAGACCTAATATAATTGAAGTCTCTAACCGTATGGGCCTACCTGTACCTTTCTTTCTTTCAAGTTCTAAGTTATACCGAGCCTTTTGTTTTAACGTCACCGTGTAGTTCCTGGGGGGTCTCTGTAGACACATAGAAATAATAGGAACACTGACCCCTGAGGCATTTCGTACAAGGTTTGACTCATAGGAACTTGTTTGTGATGATAGCAACTTGAATCAAGCTGTAGGAATGAAGAGTCAGTCAGTCAGTCAGTGAGAGTCAGTCAGTGAATGAGTGAGTGAGTCAGTCAGTCAGTCCGCCAGTCAATCAGTCAGTCAGTCAGTAAGTCAGTTAATGAGTGAGTGAGTGAATTAGTCAGTGAGTGAGTTAGGCAGTGAATGAGTGAGTCAGTCAGTCAGTCTGTCTGTCAGTGAGTCAGTGGGTGAGTTAGTCAGTGAGTGAGTGAGTGAGTCATTGAGTGAGTCAGTGAGTAAGTCAGACAGTCAGTGAGTCAGTCAGTGATTGAGTGAGTGAGTGAGTGAGTGAGTGAGTGAGTGTGAGTGAGTGAGTGAGTGAGTGAGTGAGTGAGTGAGTGAGTGATTGTGAGTGAGTGAGTGATTGTGAGTGAGTGAGTGTGAGTGAGTGAGTGAGTGTGAGTGAGTGGATGCACGCGTGAATGAGGAAAAAATATAAATAAAGTAAGGTTGGCAAGGTCATTATGTCAAACTAATTGCCACAGAAACCACAGCTACCTGAGCACGTGAATGTTTCTGTCAGACTTGATGCTCTGTAAGGAGCGCTTACACAATGATTATCATGATTGTTTTAAAGGTCATTACACATCCTTAAAAACATGCATGTATTATCATGATTGTTTTAAAGGTGTTTGCACATTGTGACAAGATGGATTTGGGGCGACCTCTTCTCGGTCTCTTATTCACTACGGCATTACTCATTTCAATTGTTATAAGTACTGATTACCTAGAATTTCCGGGTCGACACTTTTCTTTCTGCTCTAATCAAGCAGATATTTGATGTCGTCAAAACATTTGACACTCCTTGTTGGTGATTTTTTTTTTTTTTTTGCGTACGCCCGCTATTACTCGTGGCGAAATCTCAGGTTAGTATGTCTAACCTGAGACTGATTTTTACGTGAGTATCCCTTTTTTTCTTGTACAGAAACAGGTGTCCCTCGCCATTCAGACAGATACTCGCCGATTTCGGAGGTACCCATTAGAGCTGGGTCGGCTCAGCAGCCGCCAGTCCCTGGTCGACGACACTTGGTGATAATACTTCACATTTGCTAGGCGTGGCACAGATTTGCTGAAATTATCGCAAATAAAACCCATTTTGGTCTGCTTAGTTTTCGCATTGAGTTGTGTGCTCAAGCAACAAATAACAAGATTACTCGTCTGTGCAACACATTTTGGACAGACACGAATGACATAATCGTTTCCTGTCTGACTTTCACGAAGACATTACTTTATCAGAAAGTAATATGTTGTTACATCTGAAACACATTTGTCGTATGAGTTTACAGATGTGTTGGTGAGTTGGTACACCAGGCATTGGATGTTTTATTGCCATATATGGGAGACGTGACCTTTGCATCACGCGCAAAATTATTCCATATCAGAATATTTTGAAATTACCCCACCCAACAAGCATGTTTGAAATGATAGGAGCCCTGAGTAGCTTCATAACAAACAGATGCGGGGATAGAACAGGCAATATAACCGGACCTTTTCGCAGTCTTAATTCACTGTGAGAAATTGCGTGCCAAAGACGACACAACCAGACCTTTCCAGAAGTTAGAATTCAGAATTTTCATTAATCAGACCGGACTTTGTGGATCAATCTTGAAGGACTTACAGAGCCCAGGAAAACCATTTTAATAAGGAAGGCTGAGGAAACTGAAACACACGGA
The DNA here is from genome assembly GCA_024509875.1 of Oreohelix idahoensis. NCBI lineage: Eukaryota > Metazoa > Mollusca > Gastropoda > Stylommatophora > Oreohelicidae > Oreohelix > Oreohelix idahoensis. The sequence continues at coordinate 14,800 of JAMPIV010015544.1, forward strand.
GTCATGGAGGGAATTATCTTATAAAAGTAACGACTCACAAGTACACGAGTAAGAGGCCTAGTCAAGTGCTTTAACTTCATTTATATGAGTAAAAGTCTGTGAGCCAGGATAGGCGTATGTTGTCATTTTACATTCTACATTTTTCATTACTAACATGTGAACTAATATGTATATATTACCATGTGAATATTAATGTGTGAAAATCGCTAGTGGATGTCCAAGTCATTTGAGGCTGGCAACCTCAGCATATAAAATGATGATTTCATGAACCACCACTGCAAGGGCTGGTGACTGCTTATCGCTAATTTCTTAAAGAGAACTAGAAGCATAAGTAGTCCCAAGTTCCATAGAGCAGGGAGGAAAGATGAAAGAAATGATGCACATTCTAAGTATAATATTTACATTTTCAAACCAGTGTAAATCTCTTTGTAAACATATTCACTTTAAAAAGTAATTAAAGTTTCAAACTTCTCAACCAGCGTAGATATAAATGGAAACATATTGAATTTATATTGTGAACACCTGTCAGTCAGTGGAGATGTAAATGTAAACATATTCTATCTGTACTATTAACCTTTTCATTTATATGTAAAATAAAGATAAAGCTATTCACATTAAATGTAAAGAAAGTATTCTCTCGAGGGATTAAGTTTAAGTCTCATCGAGGGTAAAATTCTGATATAGATGGGATGGTGGAATAAGAAGAAGGGGACACATAAGTATGTGTTGGGAAACGCAATACTCAGGAGAGCGTTTCGTTTCTATTCTTTTACCATAGTTGTTGGTGGTGGTACCATTTGAGGGTACTATCTCTGGAACAAGGAGGGAACAGTGGCATGAGCTTTAAGACGAGGGACCACCTTTGTAGACACTTCCTGACACTTCTGGGAACGTGCTACGCCCTACATCCTTGACCAGCGACAAGCGTTATCAATGATCAATTTACCAAGATCCAACCCATCAGCGGGAGCAGAACCTACCAGTGGCAGATAAGTGTAACCTATAAGCTGCCACGTGAACTCCTTTATAAAACTTTTATCCCATCACAACAGTGATGATACTTTTCTGAAAACATTATTCATTTTTTTTAACCCTTCTTAAAACTAAATAATTATTAAATTTGTTATTTGTAATTATACAAATTTAACTTCGATTTAGTCATTTTAAATGTACTGCATGTTTGCCTCAGCCAATTTACTAAATACACTCCAAATAGAGCTATACCTATAATAAGAATTCCACTAGTAATAAGAATTCCAAAAGTTGTGAGTCAAAGTTAACATTATCCTTCTATCAACCACTCTGCCAAGAATAATCTTGTGCAAAGGTAGACACCTTTGAAGGCCCATATTAGATACTCTTGAGTTTTGGCCACTGTTGGACCACTAATGCAAAGCAGGGGAGGCAAAACATGACACACATCCGTAAATACATGTATGTATTATCATGAATGTTTTAATGGTGATTACACATCCTTAAAAACGTGTATGATTTATCATGATTGTTTTAAAGGTGATTACACATCCTTAGAAACATGCATGTATTATCATGATTGTTTTAAAGGTGATTACACATCCGTAAATACATGTATGTAATATCATGATTATTTTGAAGGTGATTACACATCCTTAAAAACATATATGTATTATCAAGCTTGTTTCAAAGGTGAATACACATCCTTAAAAACATGTATGTATTATCATGATTATTTTAAAGGTGAATACACATCCTTAAAACATATATGTATTATCATGATTGTTTTAAAGGTGATTACACATCCTTAAAAACATGTTGTATAATCATGATTGTTTTAAAGGTGATTACACATCCTTTAAAACTTGTATGTAACCGAATGTTTGAAACCAAACAAAACAAAATACACAAACAAACAAATAAAAACTTCGGAACCACCCAGCGCCTAAAAGGAAAACTTGTGGAGGCGGAAGGGGGGGGGGCGGGGGGCTGAAGTCCAGAAGCCACCTGTAATTACACCACTGCTCGAACACACACATACATACACACAACGCAGCAGCAATTTAATGATGAGCTGTCACTAGTTATATATATTCCATTTTTTTAAACAACCTTAATCAGCAATACTTAAATTAAAACTAGAGTTGTGAGGGTGCTACAGTAATTTCCATCATTCATCACTGCTTTATTTTTATAGCTAACTAATGGTTGTCTTCTTCTTCTTCTTCTTCTTCTTCCGTCCTTAGCCACCGACCGTCAAAGCAGTCAGTGGCCATTACGCCTAGTGGCGTCTTAGGGCAACAGCAGATAGGTTTTCTTTGCCATTGTTTCCCATCACGCCTATTGGCGTCTTTAGGGCAACGGCAAATCAATCCATTGGCTGTTGTTTCCGTAATCGAAATGACTGGCAAACGGGTGATCAGCCCGTTGGTAACTAATGGTTGTACCGGTGTTAAATCCGCTCTAAAAGTCAAATCTTGTATAGATTGTAATCAATAGAAATGATTTTATTCCGGTCACTGGAATATCTCTATGGGTTATTGATGAAGCCAGCTAAACAGGACATTTTAAGCAAAGTTCAGGGCTGATTAAATAGGTTCCATCACAGAGCGTGTTAAATTTGCACGCGATCTCCTCGTTGTCTGTAACTATTTGGTGGGAGACATTATTTGTTGTCTCATGCAGGCCACACAGACCATTACTTCTGTTACTGTGTGAATGTTTGTGGTGGTGGGTGTGTATGTCGGGTCACTGACAAGGACAAAGTCAGTATGGTCGGGCTTACAGGTGGCCGACAGTTGTACAATCTAACACGACGTGGATGTCATGGGTTCCTCATGTGTGTTGTATTCTACTTTCCTCTCACCCACACCACAGTAACGTAAGGTCATGAAATAGACCAACTAGTTCAACTTTACACAGTTTATTTACGATACAGTAACATCGCAAAGTACACGAAGGAACATCAACATTGTCACAGGTTACTACAGGTACAAAATCCATTGCAAATAGGTTGCAGAACACAGTAAATCACAGCATCATAAAAAATCCAGAGATAGGTTGCATACACCGCAACTCACAAAACAGTTCATTAGAAAAATCTCTCAAATATTCGGAGATTGGTTGCACACACCGCAACTCACAATACAGTTAATTTCCATAGGAACAAAACATCCATCAAAGGGAAAAAAAAGATTGCATACATCGCAATTCTTATTATATCATATGAGCCAACGTAATCCATGGCATTTGAATCATATCTCCTGGGAAAAACATTCCCTACAATAATCTATATATATACTCTTCAATAAAATATTCTGGTCACACTAACGAGACGAAACAAGTCTCGAAGCTCTCCCAGATACACACTCCCCGAGATTATAGTCTCTCAGTCCAGCTCAGTGAAGTCGCTCGTGCGCGAACTCCCTGCATAACATCTGAGCTCAGCTCATCCTTATCTCCTCCCAAACTACTATAAAGAACAATCGAAAAGTTTCTTTATTTTCTTTAAAAAAAACTAACACAGACTCAGTTGAGCTATGTTCCAAAATTATCGTACACAAAGTACCCCCAAAAAAATCTACTCATTACTTTAAACGTGCTTACTAGCAAAAATCAGCCCCGTACATAATAATCCCTAACACTTAACTCCTACTAAACAAATATGACTTAACAGATTACACCGACCCCCGGGAAAAATGGTTTAATTTTTTTTGGGTTAAATTACATCAAACAAAAATGTGAGGTCCATGAAATTCTAATATCTACAACAAAGAATTACATTATTTTAAGTCATACGAATAAATCAATAAAAGAGGGATGGAAGTATGTGTGGAATATGAAGATGAAGTATACAAAGATAATCAAATTCAAGCAAAGATGAATTATATCAAGTATAGACTAACTAAGAAACAATAAGTGGAAAGTGAAAAGAAGAGATGAAGTGAAATGAAGAATGACCAGCAATGACATGTGTGTAATGAAAGAAAAGAATGATTCAACGTGGTAACAATTTAAATTAAACAATGCATTGTGTAAATAAATACAATTATGGCAAAACAGCATAGAACAGAAAGGCAATGCATATATGAAAAAACAAAAAGAAAACTACAATCTAAATAGAGCATAATAGGCAAGAGAAACAAGTTAATTAACTTATTCAGTACTAATGAGCTTATTATAGAAATCAAAAAATAATACCACGTATACACAGTTACTACTGGCGCACAACTAAGTGCTTGGTAATGCACATAAATAACAATATCAGCAAGAAAAAACCACACTTGGCAAATGTACACCACCGAACTGTATCGCAATGATACGTTAAGTTTAAATAGTATTATCACTACAATTGTCATACGTTCAACGTTTATCAAAACACTGTCGTATATGAATACTATGGTAATGACATGTCACATGAAAATGAAAGAACACAATTTCCTAAATAAGTTATACAATATCAAAAGTTCCAGTGGTTTTGGAAAGTCCTGTGCGCATGAAGAGACAAAATTATCCACTGCGGAGTCAAAATTCCGAATGGCTTGAATAGAACAGTCAAACTGGCCCAAGGCGACACGTAGAACAGGTTGTAGAATAACTGCTTAAACATGTAAGAAAACGGCTCCGATTCCCATCGAGAAGCCGTTCCTGCAAATAATCAAATGAAAATTTCTGTTTGGTAAAGGTAGGATTTTATGAGAGATATAAGTTAACTTTAAATTTAACCTACCGGATGTGGCTGTGTAAACTTCAGACCACTTAATGATTAATCAAACCTTCCTCCGTTACACGAGAAAGACAAACAGAGAAAGTAGCACAGACTAACCTGGAATCATTAATTATACAGGGTGATAAAAGTGTTCGAGAAAAATAGCACTGTGCAATGATGTATGGAAAAGTCGGGAACATGCAAGTGATACCGACATCACTAGGAAAATCCAGAAGATAATAGTTAAGTAGAATCCTGTGGGCAACGAGATAATATGTCTGCCATCACATTGTTCGAACCTCGAATAGCTCTTATAGAAAAGTGAAAGGGCTGCAAAGAAATGGCATAACGTGTGGATCTTGAACTTTTCAAATCCTTATTCTGTATAGCTGTGAGGGCTTTTTGGTCAGTCTCTACTATAAATTACTCGCCAAGAAGGAATCTCTGGAGTTTTAGAATCGTCCAGACCATCGCTAACAACTCCCGGTCTAGGACAGAATAGTTCCGTTCTGCCGCAGTCAACTTCCTAGAGACATACATCACAGGGTGCAAAGTTTCAGAATACTCTTGCATCAATGAGGCCCCGATCCCCGTCGATGAGGCGTCACTGCGAAGAATAAAAGGTCTATCTGCATTGGGTAATCGTAAGATAGGAGCAGATGAAAATAGCAGCTTAATTTGCTCTAAAGAGGTCTGGCACTCTGGGGACCGCTGTACTATGTTAGGCGACTCCTTCTTCAATAGACTAGAAAGAGGTGCAGTGATCGATGATAGGTGTGATATAAATCGACAGTAGAATTGAATTAGACCTAGAAGACTACGAACCTGTTTTTTAGTCTTAGGAGTAGTAATATTGAGGATCTTTGAAGTATTATGGTCCTCAGTCTGCAAGAGACCATGACCAACACGGTGGCCCAAAAAAGAGATCTCACTGAAACCAACATGGGCTTTAGACGGTTAAGCCGTCAAATTGTGAGACCGTAGTGTAGACAAAAGTGCACAAAGACCACTAAAGTGATCGTCCCAAGAATCACTAAAAATGCAAATATCGTCGAAATACGCAATACCATCAGGACGATGAGAAAGATTACGCCGCATCATGCGTAAAAAAGTAGCCGGGGCGTTGACGAGACCAAAAGGCTTGAAGTTCCATTGGAACAAACCCCGAGGTGTTGAAAAGGCAGTAAGAGGTTTGGCGCGTTCAGTAAGAGGAACTTGCCAATATCCCTTAGACAAGTCTAGTTTTGTAAAGAAGATTGAATTAGAAAGTTTGATGAGCAAATCTTCCAACAAAGGCATTGGTTCTGCATCAAATTTAGACACTTGATTTAATTTGCGATAATCAACACAAAGACGTGTGTTATTGTCCTTCTTCCTGACAATAACTATAGAAGAGGAATATGCCGAAGTAGATGGTTCGATTATATTTAATCGTAGCATTTCATCCAATTCTTTTTCAACTTGAGTTTGAAAATGCAGCGGAATTGGATAAGGTCTAACTCTGATAGGATTGTAATCCGTTAGTATAATGTCATGTGTAATGACCGATGTCCGGCCAGGGATGTCAGTAAGGACATCCTGAAAAGTCTGTAATAAAGAGGAGACTTGCTGCTGTCTTTCTGCAGGTAGCTCAGGAGAAATAGTCACATTTTCCCAGGATTTCGTTGAATGCAATGGAACAACGGGAAGAGGAAGATGCACGTCAGGGAAAGTAGCCTCTTCCTCTTGAATAACAGGCAAAGAGGCATAGTGATTATGACGAGCCGGAGGGTCGTCTGTCTCCTGAAAGACAGACTGTAGATAGTCTGGACGGGCGTGAAATTCCTTCAACATGTTAATGTGATAGGTTTTATGTTTCTCGTCAATGTCGACAACATAGTCTACGACAGAAATTCTCGAGACAATAGTAAAAGGTCCTTTCCAGGCAATAGGAAGTCGGTTGTCCTTACGGGGAAGTAAAACATATGCCTCGTCACCCGGAGAGAGTTGTCGTAGACGCCTGTGTCTATTCGCAAAGAGCTTTGCCTTCTTCTTGACAGACTCAGATGCTGAGGTAGCCAACTTACATGCATCAATAATTTTCTGTCTTAGAGTGATGACATATTCATAAGAAGACTGGGTGTCATCATTAATGTCATCAGCAGTTAGTAGGTCGTGAAGTAACGACATGGGACCACGAGGTTGTGCACCGAAAACGAGCTCGAATGGTGAAAACCCCGTATGCTTATATGGCACTTCCCGATATGCGAAAAGCGCAGCGGGTAAAACCCTGTCCCAATCCTGAGGATAGTCATCAGTTATCTTCCCCAGTAACTGCTTAAGCGTTCTGTTTTGACGCTCCACTAAACCATTTGACATCGCGTGAAACACACTACTTAGAGACCTGTCAATGTGGAGCATCGCCATTACTTGAGACATAGAGTCGGACACAAATTGTGTGCCATGATCAGATAAAATTTTCTTGGGAAACCCCAAACGAGAGAAAATTAGCCAAAGAGCATCTGCAATATCAGCAGAAGAAATGTTCTTAAGAGGTATAGCCTCTGGCCAACGCGTACACATGTCAATACATGTAAGAATGTATTGGTGTCCCCTAGCAGATCTGACTGGCAAAGGACCAATAATGTCAATTGCCATCTTCTCGAAAGGACGAATAGGGACGTCTGCAGCTTGAATGGGAGCTGCATGGCGTGGACCTCGTGACTTGACCTCCTGACATATCTTACAGGAGCGACAATAAATAGTTATATCCTTATTTACGCCCGGCCAAAAGAAGGAAGAAAGCACCCTAGATTTAGTTCGGGGAAAACCCATATGTCCTGCACACTGAGAGTCGTCGGCATGTTGTAAGATACGAACTCTCATGTCAGTAGGTACCAGAATTTGAGATCGTCCGTATGGATGAAGTAGAACCCCGTACCATCCGAACTAGCACTCTATTTTTAATTAAGAACCAATATTTAAGGTTTGTGTCATAGTTTGCGTTATCCTGTTTGACTAGCAGAAAAATTTTTCGTAACGATGTATCATTTTGTTGGAGTTCGATAAAAGACTCCCGTGAAATAACAGAGTGAGCATCATGGTCATGTACTTCCTTAGTTGTAGCAGGTGGGACCTGTAAAAGATTTTGAGCTTGTGCTCTTGTCATGACAGCATAGGCAGTATGAATGTTTTGTTGTTCCCAGGTAGCAATCTGTTGTGGAGTACAATCCTTAACTCCATGTATACGTCCGACGATAAGGTCTGCAATCGGATTTGGGAGCATGCATGCATGGATATGTCCCGTAAAAAATGGAGTGGCAGTGTGGACGATAGCAGTTGGAAAAGTCTCCACCATCCCACCAAATGTCACACATTTTACCACATTACCAGTGGCACAGGAAGGGTGTATCAGAGACTGCTTAATCCCAACAGTCGTGCATCCCAAATCAAAGAGTACTGAGACGGGATTACTATTTACAAATCCCTTGTGTAGGGTAAGAGACCCTCTTCCGTCATGTGTAGACAAGGCAGGAAGAGTAGGTAGAGGATGACCGCAACTCAAGGTAGTCACCGCTGTAGGCTGGAACAAAGTTGTGCACTCAGGGCACTGAGATGCTCTCTCGAAATCGAAAGCAGAGCAAGCAGTAGCATTAGAGACACTATTATTATTGTTACCTTGATTACTAATAGCTTGGGGCTCCTGTTGAGCAGAGTTAGCATAGCGATGCGATCTATCATTTGGAGATCTACCGTCATATCGAGATCTATCACAATTATTATCTCTATTGGGACCATTGTTATTTCCTCTATTGAGACCATTGTTCTGATTTGAACCCCAGTTAGCATAGTTGCGATTACTATTTCCCATTGGATCAAAATATCTATTAGATGGATTTTGTTGTCTTCGAGAAAAATTACTGTAAGGTTGATAATCCCTAGTGTAGTTATCCCTTCCATAATTTCCAGAAATGTTGGAACCAAAATGTTGAGGTCCGTTAATTTGTCTCCAGTTTCTAGGAGAAGGAGAATTGCTACGTGATGGACCCCCTTGGTACTGTCTAAAATCACGATAATCTCTCCTACCAAAATTGCGATCAACACTTTGTGATCTACGGCAAAAATTAGCACTATATGGTATTGCCGAAGCCACGGGTAAACCTTCTCTGACTTGAGAGTGGCTAACAATCATATTTAGGTGTGCCGTGACGTATTGGCGACAGTATTGTTCCATATCGTCAAGTTTGTAGGCTTTCGCTCATGTAGAAAGGAAAGAAAAGAAGTATTAACTGACGACATGACTTTGTCACGAAGCAATAAGTCCATGAGGGCTTCATACGTGTGTTCAGTCTTTGAGAGTTCAATCCCACGTGAGAACATAAGACGTATATTCGCTATAAACTCTGAAAAATATTTCCCAGTCTCCGGTAATAGAGACTTAAAGCGCAGACGATAACCGTCTTCATCAAGTTGGTATTTTTTTAACAAGACAGCCCTGACAATATCATAGTTATTTTTGTCAGGCCCCTCCAACATACTAACAGCTGTCATAGCTTCACCTGAAAGTAGCTCCATAAGTCGTACACAATATTCCGACTTATCTATCTTATGAGACTCACATGTGAGTTCAAATCTATTCAGGTAGAATAGGACGTCATCGGAGATAGGTTTAAAAGGTGGCAATCTGATCTTATAGGAATTAGTATTTGTCCTATGAGAAGTTGTTTGAATGTCCGTAGCATTTTGTGTATTAACACCATTCACTACCTTCATTCTCTCCAGCTCCAAAGATAATAACTTTTGCTCGTGCAGTCTAAGGTTTTCTTCAGCTTGCATCTGAAGTTTTTTCTCTTCCATTGCCATTTGCTTTTGAAGTTTTTTTTCTTCCATTTCCATTTGATTTTGAAGTTTTTTCTCTTCCATTTCTAATTTTTTCTTTTCCGCCTCCAATTTTCTCTCTTCCGCCTCTAATTTTTTCTCTTCTAGCTTCTGAGCCTTGTCATATTCGACAAGTGCGAATTGTTTTACCTCCTCAGTAGTCATACCAAGGGATTTCCCTTGTTTAATGAAGTAATCCACAGATGCCATTATGACATATGTGTATGATCAATCTTACTATCTTAGAAAGATTTTTTCTCAAATAATACAAAATTTATTTATCACTTACAAATGCAATAAGTTCCTGTCCATAGAGCTTGCACAATTACCTTCCTAACTATTAACAATGTTATTAATTACCTATTAAAGTATGCATTATAATATTATCCAATCATAACAAAAATAGACATTGCAAACAGGAGGGACAAAGACAAGATATAAAGAACAAATGACTACGTTCGCAGAATCAACTAAAACAAGAAAGTAAAACTATAGAAACAATATTGCAAAGAATGCAGTGACACTGCGAAAGGAGTGACAAGACAAGCAACAGCACAGTGTATAAACGAAAAATGTGTATATAAAGTAAAGATAGCAAGATAGAGGGAGACAATCACAAACAAATTAATCAATAAACTAAGGCACAGAAAAAATACTACGACAACGACAATGAAACAGTTCGTCACACCTAAACAATTACTGTTGTAAGAAACAAGTAGCGATCTGAACTTCAGCAACGTTTTTAGCCTTGAACCGGAATTATCGCTCAAGTGAAACTCACAAACTAAAACCTATAGAACATCTGACAAGAGCCCTAATTAGCTTCGAGATGAACCTCGTTTGTCAGATCGACCTCCCATCCGCCCACATAACCATGGAACATAGAACACTAAATAGAACAGATAATGCACACAATAGAGGAAGGCTTGTTAACATACAAAGTGGCACAGTTTATAAACAAAAAACCACTTATCTTCAAAAAATGAGAACTCCCGGCCTTCGCAACAAAAAGATGGGCATCGAGTATCACAGGGTCTGTAGAAGTCCAACGTTGATAAGTACTGGAACTCCTCACTTCTCAGGTTCTTGATACGTACTGCATGTCGTCTACTTGAAACTTGGACACGAAAACTAGGTCTGGCAACACTGTAAATCTTGACTTGACATCATAAGAAATTCTTTTAGTTGATATCCTTCTGTTCTTGTATCGTAACACATAATACAGGCTCACCACTTATGTTAATGGTGGACAGAGTCGTTACACACCGTTTTCTTCTGTTAATCACACCCCATATCACTGGCGACCACTTAGGTTAAAGCTTGTTTACTTTAACAACATCAGCAGGCCACACAGCCCATCACTTCTGTTACTGTGTGAATGTTTGTGGTGGTGGGTGTATATGTCGGGTCACTGACAAGGACACAGTCAGTATGGTCGGGCTTACAGGTGGCCGACAGTTGTACAATCTAACAATACGTGGATGTCATGGATTCTTCAGATGTGTTGTATTCTACTTTCTTCTCACCCACACCACAGTAACGTAAGGTCATGAAATAGACCAACTAGTTCAAATTTACACAGTTTATTTACGACACAGTAACATCGCAAAGTACACGAAGGAACATCAACATTGTCACAGGTTACTACAGGTACAAAATCCATTGCAAATAGGTTGCAGAACACAGTAAATCACAGCATCATAAAAAATCCAGAGATAGTTGCATACACCGCAACTCACAAAACAGTTCATTAGAAATATCTCTCAAATATCCAGAGATTGGTTGCACACACCGCAACTCACAATACAGTTCATTTCCATAGGAACAAAACATCCATCAAAGGAAAAAAAAAGATTGCATACATCGCAATTCTTATTATATCATATGAGCCAACGTAATCCATGGCATTTGAATCATATCTCCTGGAAAAAACATTCCCTACAATAATCTATATATATACTCTTCAATAAAATATTCTGGTCACACTAACGAGACGAAACAACAGTCTCGAAGCTCTCCCAGATACATACTCCCCGAGATTATAGTCTCTCAGTCCAGCTCAGTGAAGTCGCTCGTGCGCGAACTCCCTGCATAACATCTGAGCTCAGCTCATCCTTATCTCCCCCCAAACTACTATAAAGAACATTCGAAAAGTTTCTTTATTTTCTTTAAAAAACTAACACAGACTCAGTTGAGCTATGTTCCAAAATTATCGTACACAAAGTACCCAAATAAAAAATCTACTCATTACTTTAAACGTGCTTACTAGCAAAAATCAGCCCCGTACATAATAATCCCTAACACTTAACTCCTACTAAACAAATATGACTTTACACTGGTCTTAGATTATTTATTTATTTATTTGTTTTAGTTTTGCCTCGTCTAGTCGAGGTTCGCAGCTTTCAACCTAAACACCGCGTCCTTCTGTGATATTGTGACTCGTCTTTGTTTTGAATCCTTAACCGCTGAATTACAAAGCAATCAGTGACCTTGTGGTGTCTTGTAATAATAATAGCCCCTTCAGTCATAACTGACTATGGGAATGCGCCCCTGAGGTGACAGCTCTCAACTTCTTTCTTTCCCTGGTGTACCTTTCGACGTTTTTATTTCTCTTCTGCTAGTTGTGAGAGCCTCTTTTCGCCTAATCTGAGGTGGCGCCGTAGAGAGCATCACCACTTGGTGCTATCAGTGGCTTCATCCTCCCAGGCTGCTGGATTTATGTCCGGTGCCCTCATGTCTCTTGCACACATCTTTGAACCTCAGCTGCGGTCGCCCGGTATTTATTTTGCCATCTGCCAGTTGTTCGTAGAAGATATGCGACCATCTTCCATGTGGCGGATATGGCCAGGCCAGCGTAGTCTTCGTTGTCTAAGCAGTGTATACATGCTTTGAAGGTCAGCAAATGACAGCACCTCGAGGGTTTTTAATGACTAGATTCTCATAGAACTCGTCTTTAGCTTCCGAGGCAGAATACAGAGTAGGAGCATACACACTGACAAGGGTGATGAGATCTGCACTAGTTTGCAGGTGGAGCGTTTTTTTTAAAATAAATTTTGCCTCGTTTTGGTGAAGAGCGTCCCGTTCAACCTAGTCGGTTATATTAGGCACATGTCCAAATATACAAGACCTTTAGGTCTGATCACGTTCACTATGATAAGACAACAGCAAAGGCGTGATCTGTGATAAGACAACAGCAAAGGCGTGATCTGAAGTGGAGGCGCTCATTTGTTGCTTGGACGCGACTGATACATTTCATATACATTTTATTTCTTCTCTCTTGGTCTAAGTATTATGTATGTATGTATTCTCAGTGCTGTTTTCTGCTTTGTTTTGATCATAGCTTCCTCCGGGGGCGCGGCGTTCCCACTGCTGACTCTGGATATTTTTGTGCTGATGGCATGGCCTCACGTGCCTGCGTCGCATCTTTCAAATGTCTGCCCTATCAAATGTCAATGGTACGTGACATGCCTACCATGTTTGTAACGTGTAACATTCGATTCCGGAGAGGGAGCATGAGAAACGGCTACCACATCCAAGGAAGCCAGCAAGCGCGCAACTTACCCACTCCCGGGACGAGGAGGTAGTGACGAAAAAAAACAATACGAGACTCTTTCGAGGCCCCGTAATTGGAATGAGTAGACTGTTGCTGAGTTATTTGCCGGTTGAAGATCATGTGCTGAGTATAGTTATTTTAGTGATTTCTTGTTCATCGTGCTTGTTTTATCATTACGCGAATTAGGGTGAAGCGTTCATACAACTCAGTAGCATGGTATGAAGAAGTAACATGTAATACTTGAACTCAGCAACATTAATGAAGTAATTAATGCCTTCAGGTTGAGTCCGTAATATTTAATCACATGTACACACAGGATGATCATTTCAAATATGAGCAGAACATAAGTCCGTATAAGTCATGCATAAATTAATCAATAACGTAGACTGCTGGTTTACGTGTCAATGTCCGTTTAAGGATACAATGCAGTATTGTCGTCAGAACATCACAGCTATATGCACGCGCAGATAGACATGGCTACCTGCCGACAGTGAGACTGCGAGTCTGAATATTTCATACGGATTGGACGATTATTCTCCTCCTTCTGAGGATTCTAGTTAAACACTAACCTCCATAAGTTTCCTCTCATATAGAGTTCTAGGACTGACCCTGGTCCATCATAAATGCACATATAAATGGCTATATCATGCCATTGAATTGGAAGGTTAGAAAACGCAGCTATTCAGCTTGGCGGTCAAGTAACAAAGGGTAGCGTCCCCTAGTTACCGACTGTGACCCAAACAACGCTAGACACGTCATAATCGATCGTGTATGGAGCGTTCAATAATTGAAACATCTATCGTAATATATTAAATGTCTTAACCTTTACAATTGCACGTCTGCTAACCTTTAGCAGACGGCGTTAATAACATATACCGTAACAATTCCCTGTACACCAGGGAAAAAAAATCGATAGATTTTTTTTCAAGATCTATCCGACTTAACAATTTTTCAAAAAAAATTTAACACAATTGTGACATATGGCCGACGATGTTCTGAGTAGAACCGTGTCGCGGTCATGTCAACTAACTATTTGTCATAGTCATCTAACATTAATCATATTATATATCAATATTATGCATATTATTATATCAACTAAATAAAATGTCTAATGTCAATAGTGAATGATAGAATTAAATTAAAGTAAGGTCTGTCGTATTAGTATGTCATATAGGAATTAATTTGACTAATTAAAATTAAATTAATTAATTAAACTAAGAGTTAAATTATTAAGATTCTAATGTAACGCGATGTTATGAGAGAAGAAAAGGCAAATAAGTGAGAAGAAATAGAAAGAAATTCGAATATAAGTTTAACTTAATTGTGTGTGTTAAGTGTTAGTGAACAATAACTATCTAATTTAACTAACTAAATAACGTATAGGTACATTAAAAAAAAATATTAATCTAATACTTGTGTGAGATTTATTTTCTCTTTTCATAATTTCTTCTTTTCATATTTCGTTCTTTTTTTTTTTTTTTTCATTTCATTTTTCTCACATTTCATTTTATTGATATTAATTCAATTAAGAAGTTAAGTTAACTAATTAATTAGTATAGGATATGATGATCCATCCGTAGTCCTGATCCTGATGAATTCTTTTAGACAAAGTGTTGAAACATTTACGTCGGACAGAAATGTCAATTATCCTAGGATCCAAGAATTAAGTGCACATAGGATAATAAGTTCGACTTGTCGTCAGATATTGTTCCATGATTGTTCAACGAATATTCATATATTGTGTATGGACGTTAGACGAAGTTTCAATGTCAATATGCATACCTTGATTGTCTTTAGTTCAATTCTGTGATGCATATAGTGTTTATAAATATTAAATTGAAGTCAAGGTTAGTTCCCTTATAGTTGATACTTCGTTCTATCCAATGTAGTGATGATTGACGTATTTTAGGAATGTCAATGTTGATTATTCGTCGTCAATAGGATTACGTGACAAAGCATCCGCCACAATGTTTTCAGTGCCAGGAATATGTTCAATGGAGAATTCAAATGGCTGCAGGATGATCGCGTATCTGGCGAGTTTTGGACTTTTGTGGTTTGATCTACGCAAAGATGCTACAGCACGCTGGTCAGTCTGTATGGTGAATGGAGCACCAAGCAAGAACTTCTCTAGTTTCGTGATTGCCCATATAAGTGATAAAAGTTCCTTGTCCACTGTGGAATACTTTGTTTCTGCCGGCTTTAGCTTTCTTGAAATATATAAGGTAGGATGTAGAACGCCATCATGGTTCTGGAGCAGGCATGCACCGATGCCGTAGTTACTAGCATCTGTTCGTAAGAAAAATCTTTTGGAAGCATCGGGAAGTCTTAAAATTGGTTCATGCGAAAACAAATTTATAATTTTGTTGAAAGTTTCATTGCATATACCAGTCCATGTCACCTTCACCGGCATGTCTTTTTTTAACAATGAAGACAATACAGCCGTGATGGATGACAAGTTTGGTATGAATCTACTGTAATATTGAACAAGTCCTAACAAACTCCTGACCTGTTTTTCTTCGTCTGAGGAACTGCTATGTTTAGAATTTTGGAGACCGTACTAGGTAACGTTCGGATATATCCCGCTCCAATGATATGTCCCAAAAAGGTTATCTCATTACACGCGATCTGCACCTTTGTAGGTTTAGCAGTTAGATGATAATTCCTTAGAGTGTCGAAAACATATCTAAGTCCCGAAACATGTTCCTCAAACGACGAACTAAACAAGCATATGTCGTCAATATATGTAATAACGTCTGGTCTACCTGATAAAATTTGTCGCATCAGGCGAATGAAGGTAGCTGGCGCATTAACAAGCCCAAAAGGCATCACATTCCACTGGTATAGACCTTGTGGAGTGGAAAATGCGGTGTAGTACTTAGCCTTTTCGGTCAGTGGTATCTGCCAATAACCTTTAGTTAAGTCTATCTTACTAAATATAGTTGCGTTGGATAGACGTGGCAGTAAGTCGTCGATAAGTGGATGTGGTTCGCTGTCAACTATAGTCTTAGCATTTAATTTTCTATAATCAACACATAGTCTGATGTTATTGTCCTTCTTCCGGACAATCACTAATGGAGAAGAGAATGGCGAATTACTAGTCTCAATGATTCCCAGAGACAACATCTGTTCAAGTTCCTTAGTAGTTTTAGCAAGGAAATGTAAAGGAACCGAATAGGGATGTACACGAATAGGTGTATCGTCATTGAGAGTAATGTCATGACTGATAGCCGATGTGCGACCCGGGACGTCGGTCAACACATCTGGATAAGATTGTAATAGATTAGCAATCTGTAGATGCTGTTGCGGTGTAACCGTTGAAGAAATGGTTACATCCCGCCAAGATTCAGTAGGTTGAACTACTGGTACCGGTAACGGTAACTGTACCTCAGGAAAAGAAGATTCT
Source organism: Oreohelix idahoensis (assembly GCA_024509875.1). Taxonomy (NCBI): domain Eukaryota; kingdom Metazoa; phylum Mollusca; class Gastropoda; order Stylommatophora; family Oreohelicidae; genus Oreohelix; species Oreohelix idahoensis. The sequence continues at coordinate 31,294 of JAMPIV010015544.1, forward strand.
TCTTCCTGGATGACGGATAAATTAGAATAATAACAAGTAGATACTGTGGTGTCATCTAGTTCATGAAAAATTGACTGTAAGTGTTCAGGACGTGTATGAAATTGCTTGAGCATGTTAATATGAAATATCTTTTTGTGTCCCTTGATATCTAAGACGTAATCAACGTCGGAAATTTTATCAATGACTTTGTAAGGACCATTCCAAGATATCAATAATTTATTGTTATTGTGAGGAAGTAACACATAAGCCTCATCGCCTGGGAATAATTGGCGTAATCGTCGAGACCTATTTTGTAGAGATCGAGCCTTAGCTTTTGCAGCCTCAGAAGAAGCTGTTGCCAACTGGCAAGACTCAATAATGTTCTTCCGAAGATTAATCACATACTCGTAAGATGACTGAGTGTCCTGAGTCATCTCCGCGTCAATTAATAAGTCTTTTATTAGTCCCATAGGACCTCTTGGGGAGCACCAAAAACTAATTCAAAGGGAGAGAAGCCAGTTTGTTCATGCGGTACCTCCCGATAAGCAAATAGAACAGCTGGGAGTGCTCTGTCCCAGTCATGAGGGTGCTTAACAGTAACCTTATGTAGTAGTTGTTTAAGTGTACGGTTAAGTCTTTCAACTGCACCATTACTCATAGGATGATAAATACTACTTAAATTCCTATCAATGTTCCAGGTTTTCATGACTTCCTTCATGGTGTCAGATATGAACTGTGACCCATGGTCTGATAAAAGTTTTCTAGGAAACCCTATTCTAGAAAAGATGAGATGTAGTGCATCAGCTACATCTGTGGTAGTGGTGGTCTTTAATGGGATAGCTTCTGGCCATCGTGTGCACAAATCAATGCACGTAAGGACGAATCTATGTCCTCTGGCCGATGGTAGCAATGGACCAATAATATCTATGGCCATCTTGTCAAACGGTCTTACTGAGATATCGCAAGCCTGAATAGGCGCCATGTGAAAAGCTCCACGTGCTTTCACTTCTTGGCATGTAGTACAGGAACGTACATACTGCGAAATATCTCTTGACACTCCTGGCCAAAAGAATGAAGACAGTACTCGAGATCGTGTTCGAGTATATCCCATATGTCCAGCACACTGTGAGTCATGCGCATGTTGAAGAATGTACCGTCTAAAAGTATACGGGACCATAACTTATTGTTTCATTTGTGATTTGTCATTAAAACATCTAATCAATATGTCATTTTTAATAACAAACCAATGTTTGTTATTATTACCTGAGGATAGATTGTCAACTTTATCAACCAGCTTAAAAATTTTTTTAAAGATTTATCCTCTTTTTGTTTAGTTGCAAATGTTTCCCTGTCAATAGGTGAATTGACTACAAACTCCTCTTGGTTGTCTGCATCCATCTTATTATCACTAACTTTCTCCATGAGTTGAGTCTGCGCTCTAGTCGTCACGTCGTTTCCAGTGCATAGGTTATGTTTCTCCCATTCTATGATCTCATCTGGAGTACAATCTTTACTGCCGTGTATACGACCAACCATCAGATCAGCAATAGGCTTTTTTAGCATACATACTTTTACATTCCCTGTGAAAAAGGGTGTTCTAATATGAACAATAGCTGTGGGGTAGAACTCAATAGTTCCACCAAATGTCATGCAGCGTACATATTCTCCTGTCGCACAGCTAGGATGTACCAGCGACTGACGTACACCAATCGTTGTGGATCCTGAATCTCTCAGCACTGAGACGACGGATCCATTAACGATTCCCCTGTTAAAAATTAGTGAGCCTGTTCCATCGTTGACTGCAAGACCTACCTCTGGTGTAATATGTCCGCAGTTAAGCACTGTTTCTTTCGCCTTCTGAAAAATAAGATTGCATTGTTGGCAACTATTTGCCACATTATAATTAATAGCAAAACATGCAGCAGAAGACTGTGTTGTATTATCGTCAAGTGGGACCTGAGCTATAGGGGTAGTATTATTTGTAACTGCCGCCCCTGTATTATGGTTGTACTGAGATGATCCCCGAGAATGAGATCGATTACGAGTATAATTGTTAGAATTATCTCGTCGTCCTCTATAGTAACTATTATCTCGATGTCTCGAGCCATGATTATTACCATTCCAGTTATTGTTATTATTGGGGGTATGTGATCGATTATAATTAGTGTTATGTTGACTATTGTGGTAGTTTGTTTGAGGTGAATAATTTCTATCTCGTGATCTACCTCTTTTGAACTCATTTTTATTGTTGAAATCATTATTATGTCCCTTATGAAAGTTAACATTGTGATTTCTTTGGAACCTACTTCTGTCTACACTGTGATGTCTTTGTTTGTTATTATGATTGTAGGCCATATTAGACGCCACAGGTAGAGGTTCTCTTAATGAAGAGTTAGAAATGTTCGCATTCGGATGTGCCGAACAGTAGTTTAAAGAAATTTTTTCCAACTCGTCAATAGTACCTGGTTTACGCTCCTGCAAATATGCAAAGAATGGTTGGCTAACCGAAGATAATACCTTATCCCGTAGTAGTAAATCAACTAATTTGTCGTACGATTTGTTGACTTCTGCCAGTTCAACCCATCTATTAAATGTATTGCGTATGTTCGCAATGAATCCTGCAAAATCTTTTGGAGATTCAGGTAAAATTCCCTTAAATTTCAACCTACAGTGTTCCTCGTCCAGGTGAAACCTTCGTAAAAGCAAGGACTTAATAGCACCGTAGTTATTTGCTATTGATGGGTCAGCATTTTGAGAAGCCGCCAATGGTTCTCCAACCAAGAATTCATTTAACTTGAGTACCCATGACTCTTCGGGCAAATGATTTGTTTTGCAAGTCTGTTCAAAACGTGACAGGAATGATGAAAGGTCGTCCACGTTTAAGTTGAAAGTGGGTAATTTAAAGTTGTAGAAATGTTTAGTTTGGCTGGATGACGATCCATTTTGTGCGTTATTATTCTGGTTTGCATCAGCACTTTGTGCTTGTAATCTTGCTGTCTCCAATTTAATACGCGCCAATTCCATTTCTTGTTGTAAAATAATTTCCTCTCGTTTCAATTTATTCTCTTCTTCCTGTCTGGCAATTGCTCTTTGCTCTTCTCTTTCACGTTGAGCAATCTCTCTTAATCTATTTTCCTTGGCAATTTGCTTCATCTCACGTTCTGCTTCCTTTCTTTCACGTTCCTCCTCCTCTTTCTTTAATGCAACCTTTTGTTCCTCTTCCTCTTTCTTTAATGCAGCCTTTTGTTCCTCTTCCTCTTTCTTTAATGCAGCCTTTTTCTCTGCTTCTTTTCTTTCACGTTCCTCCATTTCTGCTTTATGTTTTTCCAGTTCTGCCTCAGCAAACTGACGAAGTTCTTGAGATTTATAACCATATTCTTTACCAATTTTAACGAAATGGTCTATAGTAAGCATTTTGACTTTTATCTGGTAAGTAATTATTGATAATTACTGATTAAAATAGTCAATAGTAGCTTCAGAGTAATTATTATACTTACTCAACTTAGGAATATTCAATATAAATAATCACAATAGTACTGAACTCTTATGTCTAAGTTCAACTAATAGACAATATTTTGTAACAATATTGTATCTAAGTACTAACTATATCATAAATAGTTATGATATCTGTTAACTATAATGTAATTACATCACACAATTAATCTTAATATCCAATAATGTTGGGCATGATTCCTAGTAATTATATTGTTCAATGTACTAAGTCACTCTCTTAGTACCAGAAAAGTATATTAAATAATATACAATGGGTCTGTTACCTCAAAGGTAGACTATAAGATTATTTTATTTGGTCAATATATATATTATATTATTATGCCCTAGGCATCTCTTATAAATTGTAGTGCTAATTTCTTGGACTATCACTGCATAATTATGCAATGTCCCATATTAACCTTAAATATCAGAAAAAATTAATTAAATTAAATTACAAGTGTATTATTGAATATAATATCATATTATTAATGTAGTATTTAATATATATCATGAGGACAAACAAAACAATGATGCAACTAAAGGGTACAAACAATGTCAAGACGCAAACAAGACATTTTCACAATTAAAAATGAATTTATGAACTAAATAAAACAAGCGGAAGTGTCACAAGCCAAATGAAGGGTCAAGGACTGACCCGAGGTCAACTTAATATACAAAGTACACAAAAAAAAAAATGAATGAATGCAAAAAATGATGACATCACAGGACTCATAACGGACAAACATTTAACAATTATAAAATAAATTGATAGTAAGAGTAGACTGGACGAAATAGTTAACGAACATGATACAAAACTGAATAAAAATGTGAACTTAGTACAAATAAAATACGCCAGTTATCTACGGAACGGCACAGCTAACACAAACCGTCGAACGATAGCAGATCTGGACAGGCAGTCCCGGCAAACCTCAATGGGGCTTCCAAAAGTGCAATCGTTTAACTGCCCTAAGACCGACTGAAATCTAGGTGGTCAGCTGTTCGCGACATTCCCCAGAGATTTCAGTTCCCTCCAACCGGCCCGCTAATTAACAACACATTAAAACAACCAAAAAATACATGAAACACATTCAGAAAAAACATGCCTATGCAGGCAAAAGGCATGGACTCAGTATTACTGTTTGCAATGACGACAGTTAAACAACTAGACTTATCTTTTCCGTTGCTTAGATCAGTGCTAGAGGTCGTCAACAGCTAGGCTAAAGCCCCTGACTGTCTGCTCCTGTAGTCCATATCGTGTGTTTGCTTCAAATGGCTCATGTTTCCCCCGGTTAGACTTAGAAAACGGCTTTGGTTTCTCCGACAGTTCACCTACACGACCTTCGGTGACGTCACGTTGTTAGGCATTATAATGAGTACAACGTCATCTTCGACTGGATCATGTGATCGAAACTTGATCGTAAATATTGTGGTTAACATGTGCGTAAGGAACAGAAGTTTGTTTCTTTTTTCTGTCGTTCCCAACACTGGCCACCACTTTGTTGCTGAGTTATTTGCCGGTTGAAGATCATGTGCTGAGTATAGTTATTTTAGTGATTTCTTGTTCATCGTGCTTGTTTTATCATTACGCGAATTAGGGTGAAGCGTTCATACAACTCAGTAGCATGGTATGAAGAAGTAACATGTAATACTTGAACTCAGCAACATTAATGAAGTAATTAATGCCTTCAGGTTGAGTCCGTAATATTTAATCACATGTACACACAGGATGATCATTTCAAATATGAGCAGAACATAAGTCCGTATAAGTCATGCATAAATTAATCAATAACGTAGACTGCTGGTTTACGTGTCAATGTCCGTTTAAGGATACAATGCAGTATTGTCGTCAGAACATCACAGCTATATGCACGCGCAGATAGACATGGCTACCTGCCGACAGTGAGACTGCGAGTCTGAATATTTCATACGGATTGGACGATTATTCTCCTCCTTCTGAGGATTCTAGTTAAACACTAACCTCCATAAGTTTCCTCTCATATAGAGTTCTAGGACTGACCCTGGTCCATCATAAATGCACATATAAATGGCTATATCATGCCATTGAATTGGAAGGTTAGAAAACGCAGCTATTCAGCTTGGCGGTCAAGTAACAAAGGGTAGCGTCTCCTAGTTACCGACTGTGACCCAAACAACGCTAGACACGTCATAATCGATCGTGTATGGAGCGTTCAATAATTGAAACATCTATCGTAATATATTAAATGTCTTAACCTTTACAATTGCACGTCTGCTAACCTTTAGCAGACGGCGTTAATAACATATACCGTAACATAGACTTTAAACCCTTTAACGAGGATCTATTGGACGGCAAGTCTGGTGCCAGCAGCCGCGGTAATTCCAGCTACAATAGCGTATTTTAACTCTTTCCGCACGTAATTATTTTCAGCTCTGGGCGGAATTATTTTTAAGCCCCCAAAAATTTACACATACATAATTTACGTTTACTGACAATGTGTGTCTAATCATGAGTTAAGTATAACATATCTCATCTCATCTCATAATCGGAACCTCTTCTACCCCGTGTAACGAAGTGTAGAGGGATAACATATTATATATCAAATTAAAGTACATTGGATGAACAATATAAATCCATATGCCTTTTTAGCTAATTTTATGTTATTTTTATGTTATAACAGATAACATGTACACGGAAAAAAAGATAACTTGAAATTTTGAACAAAAATTTTCGACTTACGTAAGGCTTGTAACATAAAGTGTTATCTTATCACAATACAGTTTCACTGCTCTCTTTGTGCAGGTAATCCATTAAGAAACACAGAAAAAGTAAGAAAGTTATGGTTGATCACACAGTGTTTTCACTGTTCACATATTAGTAACATATCCTGTGTGTTTTCGGCCATTATGGCGATACAACAAAACACGACTAAAGTTGAAGATAAATGTGAAAAAATCCCTTCAAACGCAAATAAAAGACGTTGAAGCTTGTTGAAATTTGCCCAGTTTTGTGTTTACTTCCATTCGAGATAAATTCAGGGCAGTATAAAATATCAGAATAGAAAGAAACAACGAAATAAATCAGCGTCTTTTAAAAGATCTTGCGGTCACAGCGGTCGGCCATTGCGTCTTTTAAAAGATCATGCGTACGGAATCAGTTAAAGTTGTTTTGCAGTTAAAAAGCTCGTAGTTGGATCTCAGGCGCAGGCGGGCGGTCCAGCTCGCGCCGGTTCACTGCCCGTTGTCTCCTGCCCTACCGTCTGCCGGCTCTCTCCCGCGGGTGCCCTTCGCTGAGCGTCCCGGGTGGCCGGCGCGTTTACTTTGAAAAAATTAGAGTCTTCAAAGCAGGCCTCGGCTGCCTGAATAATGGTGCATGGAATAATGGAATAGATTCAGGCGAACTTCTGTCTTGATCGACTGTGTGTGATACACCCACTATTGGGCCCTCCCAGTGTTAAGCATCAAGGCAGATCGATGTGTTCGTTTCAGATTTTGCTGACCATGTCCGGCATTTTTCTCAGACCTTCGGGTCGTGAATAATCCTCTATAAATGCCTTCGGGCAGAAGAGGAAAGGACATCCCTCGACACCTCCGGGTATAAGATGCTCTGTCCATGTGAGCTGGAATTGACCCGGGAGGTTCGATGGTTTCATAGCGATTAAATGCAATCGTGAGGGCAAGTTCGTGCACAATGGGCTAATCACCTGTTTGTCAAACACTTTGATTGCATGTTTTGCCCGGGAGCCTTGTGCTCTTTGGGTTACCTCTACACTCTGTTTACGGGGTAGAAGAGGTTCCGATTAAGAAAGAAGAAAGCTTCCTCCAGCATGTGGTAAAAGGTAATTAATATGAGGTTGTTCATAGGGCTGGCAACCATGAGGTTGTTCATAGGGCTGGCAACCATTAGGTTGTTCATAGGGCTGGCAACCATGAGGTTGTTCATAGGGCTGGCAACCATGAGGTTGTTCATAGGGCTGGCAACCATGAGGTTGTTTATAGGACTGGCAACCATAAGGTTGTTCATAGGGCTGGCAACCATGAGGTTGTTCATAGGGCTGGCAACAATGAGGTTGTTCATAGGGCTGGCAACCATGAGGTTGTTCATAGGGCTGGCAACCATGAGGTTGTTCATAGGGCTGGCAACCATGAGGTTGTTCATAGGGCTGGCAACCATGAGGTTGTTGATAGAGCTGGCAACCATGAGGTTGTTCATATGGCTGGCAACCATGAGGTTGTTCATAGGGCTGGCAACCTCATTATCTAAAACAAACAACTACGGAAACCATTACTGCAAGAGTTTGTGCTTTCACCATCTACAATGGCGGTCACATGCTCCAGGTGGAGTGAAAAAGGAAATGATTCATTGACTTTACCAACAAATTTATACCATGAACTGTGACATTGTGGCGGAGAGAAGTTGTGTTTTTAGATGTGATATCGATCACACAATTTATTTCACTAGATCATCAATTTTCCTACTTGGCCTTACCGCTCTAGCAGCTTCAAGTGAGCCAACCACTGCTCCCGTAGAAGAGACTCTAGGTTCTATTTTAACACATATATCAGTACGCATAATAAGCACTCTGAAAATCTAGTCCCACGGGGGGTCGGGCTCTGGTCGACACATTTTACAGGAAAGGCTGTCACAAACCAGGAAATTATGGGACAGGTTGTGAGGAAATAATACTGTTAGAACCAGACGTTGCACGAAGAGCGTTGTAGTAACAAGGTTTGAGAAGAAGCTCAAGGGATATTTTTGTCTTCTTTATCCCGGGAGGCTTAGCTAACAAATAAAATGGTGAAATCCGCTCAGTCGTTGCGCGTAAGTAACTAAAAATTCGCGTAAGCGTGTATTTAGGTAATAACGGTTTTAGGTACGCACCCTAGGCTTTTATTTAGGGCCTCGCACATTTAGTGGCCCGTCACACAAATATGGGCTAGTAGATACTAGAAGAATATATTTTAAAGAGGCCGCGCAAGTTCACGCTTGCCTGGGACCTCGCACATTGTAAAGACGCAACAGCATTTAATTGTAGGGTGAGCAAACGTTACTTTCAGATTTCTTTTGCTAACCGTTTGTGAGTGTGTAGTAGGAAACAATTGACAAAATTATTAAATCCCTTGTGTTATGAAGATTTGTTTACGCTAATTGTGACAAATAATATCCTGTAAAAGGCTGCCTCCACAACGTAATTCATCCCACAATAGATCAACACATCCGTCTTGCATTAAGTGTTCACTTCTAATGCTCGTACTTAATGCAGGGTTTCTCAACCGGGGTTCCGCGGAACCCTGGGTTTCCGCGAGCAGTCGCAAGTGGTTCCGCGACAGAAAACTAATAAATGAACGTCCTTTTTTAACTTTGCAGTGGTGGGCAGTGACAGTATGGCAGTGCGCAATAGAACCGTGTTCACTATTGCACATTACTTTTTTCATTAGCATCTTGAAGAAAAGAAATTTGTGGTACGACGTTTAGGCCTGCTTGGATAAGGTTAATAAAATCAAGTAGGAAATTTAAAAACAGGAAAAATTGAAGTTTCTTCTACATACAAGTACTTGCATTAGAATTGATATATTGTGTGCAGGGAGGGAACCATACAAAAAAGTAGGCTAATAGGTTGGTCACAATATCAGATCCACAGAAATAAAAATCCTTCTCTGCTCAAAAGAGCATTGATACTTTTTATTGGATTATTATATTTACAACTTACTGATCCCGCTAAGGTACAATTAGCTGTAGATATAACAACTTACTGATCACGCTAAGGTACCATTAGCTGTAGATATAATAATTGTTATGCAGGGGTTCCGTGAGACCTGAATATTATTTCAAAGGTTCCTGCAGGATAAAAATGTTGAGAAATGCTGCTTTAGTGTAAATACAGCCACGTCACACACTAGCTAACGTCCTTCATTCATACACAAAATCAAATGTTTCTACAAAATTCACGCCGTTTTGGTGGGTATCTGGACATCTTAAACTTCAGGATATCATCATCATCATGTGACATATTCTTTCCAGAACGTTGTCTCCATTACAGCTGCTCTGAACGCATCACGATTCTGGGCAAGTCGACCTGCATCAGCCAAAGACAAGTTCAGACTCTCTGTGATGTCCTGGGTCCACCGTCGTCTAGGTCGACCCCTTCCTCTTTTTCCAGGGACCATGCCTTCCATCACTGTTTTTTCCAGACTATTATGTCTTTTTATATGACCGAAAAATTTCAGCTTCCTTATTGCGATGGTATTTAGGAGCCAATGTTCCTGTACATTTTGTGAGTGCAGTACTTCTCTGTTGGTCTTTTTTTCTGTCCAGGGTATTCTCAACATCCTTCTGTAGCATTTCATTTCGAATGATGTAATCTTTTTTGCAACTGTTTTATTGAGTGTCCAAGTCTCGCAGCCGTATGTTGCTACTGGGAATATACATGCTCTGATCAGTTGTAACTTTGTTTCTTTGCTTGTGCCTTGCCATAGGTTTTTCATCTGTATTAGCTTATGTGAAGCAATTGCAAGTCTTCTTTTAATTTCTACTGCACAGTCGCCAGAGCTGTTAATGATTGATCCTAAGTATTCGAATTCATTGACACTTTCCAGTTCTTCGTTATCAATTTCAATTTCTGGTTTGGTCTTTACTTTGTCTGTTGTCAATACTTTGGTCTTCTTGGTGTTTAGGTATAGATTCTGGGCCTCGCTGTGTTTTTTGGTGGACAGAAGTAATTGTTCAAGTCCTTTTGGGTTGGTCGATAGGAGGACTGTGTCGTCAGCATATCTGATTTCCGGGATCTGGTACCCGCCGATGTTAAATGAGTCAAACTCTGTGTGTTCTTGGTCATCTCTTACGTTTCTCATGATATTCTCGGCATAAATGTTAAACAGGTAAGGGGGAAAGGGTACAGCCTTGTCTTACTCCTTTCTGTACTTCAAACCATTCTGATGTTTCCCCCTCTATTCTTACGGCTGCCTGTTGTTCTTGGTACAGCAGTGCGATGAGTTGTATAAGGTGGTTTGGAAATCCCATATTTTTCATAATAACCCATAACTGCTGATGTTGTACACAATCGAAAGCTTTGGTGTAATCAGAATATACTATTCAAAAATATAAAAAGTTCAGTGGGAAAAAAACCATTATTAAAAAAAATGTAAACATTTAAAATCTGAAAATAACTTTTGGCCCACCATTTCAGTCGCGTTTCGTACACAGGAAAACTTTACTTTGTGTCAAGATGCAATTTTGAGAAGTTGCTACGGTTGTATGCTCCTAGTTGAGCAAGGTTTATTAGGTACGTTGTTGTGTCAAACGTGATTGCAATGTAAGTCGAGTTAAACTTTTGTGAGTTGCATGTGATGTTTGCACAAACAGCTGAACTTTGATTGTTATAACATGTGACTAAAGTAGTAGTTATTATTGGCTAGAGTTAGCCTGAGGTGTGTAAGGTGAAAAGGTTACAAGGTTGTCCAAAGGGAGTTGACAGACGTTGTATAAGGGAACGGACGTGTCCCGTTGTTGCTGTTGTGTAGAAGAGCTGGTGTTTGTTGCGTGGTTTTAGTTGTTGCTAGGACCGATGTTATATTTGATCTTGGAAGTTGTCGTAGTCCTAGAAGTGATATTAGTATTATTTGAATACTGGTAGGTTGTCGAGATAGATTGGTAATTTCTTGTGCTTTCTGAGTACCTCATAAATATGGCATGTACTAGTTGTTATTATATTATGTGGAGTTTGACACAGTCTTTGAGTTCTCTTATATAGTGCTTTGTACAGTGTGGAAACTTGTCCTTTAGACTACGTTGTCGTTGTTGTTGCTTATGATTGTGTTAGATAAGTGGTAACAGCGATAGTGTTGCTACTGTCAGAGACAAAGGTGTGCGTGTAAGCACCTTATTGTCTCGTGACACTTTGTAATGTTATTAATAATACAATATTTAAACATAAAATGCCCAGCGTTGTGAATTCTTCACACGTTTTTCTGATGAATTCAGTTTTATTGCTGTGGAGACGGCCAGTCGGTGACGTGGTGGAAGTTTATTAATCGTCAGCTTCTATACTCAATGTTCTGTTTTCCCCACGGTACTATAATTTTCTCAGACATTGACTTGTCTTTTCTGAGAGTGGTTTGTTTTTTTTTATCCGCTCAGACAATGGTGACTGTTGCTTTCAGTTCTTTTCTTATCTGGCAGAATAATGGTGACTGCTGCATTGTATTTTTTCCCGGTCAGATCTAAGTTGTCTTGTGCTTTTTTGTTTTCTTATCCATCAGAATAAGGAGAACTGGGGATTTTTGTTTTTCTTACCAGTCAGAGCAAGTGTTTGGTGCTTTCTCTTTTTCTTATGCAGTCAGAACAAGGGTGGCTGGTACTTTGAGTTTATGTGGATTAAATATGGGTAATTAGTGCTTTCAGCTTTTCTATCAGATCACAATAAATATAACTGGTGTCGTCTTTTTTTTCTTTTCCGGGTAGAATTAGGGTAACTCTGACGCTTTTAGTGTTTTCTTGAGTGACAGAATAAGGATGACTGGTCATTTCTGTTTTGGCTTTCGGTAACAACGACAAGTGCATTCTGTTATTTTTATCCGGATAGAAAAATGGTGACTAATGCATTGTGTTATTTTTATCCGGATAGAAAAATGGTGACTAATGCATTGTGTTTTTTTTATCCGGATAGAAAAATGGTGACTAATGCATTGTGTTATTTTTATCCGGATAGAAAAATGGTGACTAATGCATTGTGTTATTTTTATCCGGATAGAAAAATGGTGACTATTGCATTGTGTTATTTTTTATCCGGATAGAAAAAGGGTGATTAGTGAATTCTGTTATTTTATCCGGATAGAAAAGGGTGACTAGTGCGTTGTGCTATTTTATTCGGATAGAAAAGGGTGACTAGTGCATTGTGTTATTTTTATCCAGATAGAAAAAGGGTGACTAGTGCATTGTGTTATTTTATCCGAATAGAAAAAGGGTGACTAGTGCATTGTGTTATTTTATCCGGATAGAAAAGGGTGACTAGTGCATTGTGCTATTTTATCCGGATAGAAAAAGGTGACTAGTGCATTGTGTTATTTTATCCGGATAGAAAAGGGTGACTAGTGCATTCTGTTAATTTTTTCCGGATAGAAGTAGGGTGAGTAGTGCTTTCTGGTTTTTTGTGCGGATAGAAGTAGGGTGACTAGTGCATTCTGTTATTTTTATCTGGATAGAAAAGGGGTGACTAGTGCATTCTGTTATTTTTATCCGGATAGAAAAAGGGTCGCTAGTGCTTTCTGTGTTTTTTTAATCGGTCAGAATAACGGTGACACGTGCTTTCAGTTTTTCTTATGCGTCATTGATGACGCTTTCTGTGTATTCATTCCGAATATGTTGACTTCGCATTCAGTTTTTTTTTTGTCTATCCGTACAGAATAAGGGAGACTTATGTATTTAACTTAGTTTCTTTTTCTTTACCCGGACTGACTAAAGGTGAATGCACTATCAGGATACCTGGAATTGATTGATAAAACAAAAGTTGTAGTAAGAAATGTTTGTCGCTCTGTATGCCGTCTCATTTGCTGACGTGGCTATTGTTATAATCCACATACTGCATTTATTGACATATAATCCACATACAACATTTATTGACATATAATCCACATACAACATTTATTGACATATACTTATAATACACATACAAGAGATTGTTTTTTTACAAACATCTAGAACATACTGGTAGAGTTTAATCCATGTCATCTTTATCCTTCAGGTGAACATCTCTATTGTTATACCGAGGATTACGCTGAGCTTTCACTTTGAACACCTGAACCCATTCTGCATGTTTTAATCTAGTTCCAGAGGTTGTCTGCCTCCCGCTATCCAAGCTTTTAAGTTTAGCAGTTACGGTTCTCCCGGGATGCTGCTCTAGATGGGTCATTACCCTTGATTTTAATATGTTTACTGGTCACTGACCTCATTTTTGCTGTCTGCTTTTTCTGTAACAATGTTTTAAAAACTGAATTGGGTGATCGTTCCATCTCTGACTTTTATCCCCGGACTCAGAAAACTGTAATACACTGAGTTGCGAATATGAATAAAGGAAACAAAAAACAGACGGTAAAATGTAACAGTAATTATATAGATGGTACTGCTGTAGGGAAGAGCAGTGTTAGGGGCTTCACTATATCAGTTTTTTGACGTATAATGACCGTTTATCTTCCTCGCTGCTTTTTTCTTCCCTTAAACAAAAGCAGATGAGGTACTCATTTACGTCTGGATAGACTGAAGAGTAACGCGATCTGGTTTCGAACCTGATAACTTTGATACCAGAAGCAAGCATTCTAATCATCCTGCCACTCAACTATTTGAGAGATGGTGCAGTTAAAGAACGGGATGGGACATAAGAATAGGAAGATTGTATATAGCCCTGTCTTCAGTTTGACTGCAGTTCTCCCATTGCCTTATGATCATAGTACAGATGCAGCGACATTGGTATTCTATTATTTCTTTCATTTATTGTAGTTTGTACTGTCCTCTGGCTATAGATACAGGTAGTCCTATAGCAAATACTGCGGTAGGGGAGTGAAGTGTTAGAGACTTCACCATACTAGGTCCAGTTTTATAAGGTAGGTAATCAGTTCCTATTTTTGCTTCCTTTTCCTTCGCTAACTTAGGAACAAAGCCAGGTACCCCTTTAAGGTTACGTTGACTGGAACGTGACGCTCCCAGATTTTGAACTCGGATCCCAGCAACTGTACCTCGATAAGACAGCGCTAGGGTCATAAAAAGATAAATTAGCAATTATTTAAACAACAACAACAACCGCTGTTGTCGATCCTGCAGCCATTCGTCACCACCAACCGAGTTGACCAAAATTATTTAAAAGGACACTCCCAGGAACACGAAAAAGAGGATCCCAAAGATACGCTGGGCAGGCTGTATTCAAAGAATAGGAAGATTTGTGGAAACAATAAAAAAAAATTATTTAAAAATATATTTTAAACACAGGCTTTTAATGCACTAAAAAGCCAAAAATAATTTTTCAAGGAGTTTATAGCTTGCAGTCAAAAAATGTAACATCAAATTGACATAAAGCATGGGGCGCTTAAGTGCTTATCATATATTTTATCCATAAGTGTCTAATGAAGTATAAAGCAGAAGTTAATTGTATGTAGAATCAGCGCCCCAGGCTTTTTGTCAATTTGTACCTAGCCCTTCAGCCCAGTGCCATGTAGTGGTATCTGCATGTACTGGCAAGCTGTTGTTGTGCTCCATATAAGGCGTTCCGTTTATCTAACGTCGGAGGAAGGGGCATTTTCCTAATACATAAAAGGAATTGCTACAGAACTACTACTACTAGAGCGCATGATCGCTTAGTGTAGCACAGTGAGAACTGAGGACTTATCACGGCGCCAAATTGCTTATATCACAGTGCCCTGGTGGGTGTTGAATTTGAAGACTGGTTCAAAAGGCACCAAATTGCTTATATGTCACAGTGCCGGGTCTTCTATAAATTGGCTAACTACTAGGTGAATGTGGCAGGCCTAGTTAATTCCTCCTCAACTTTTCAGTCTACTTCGTTCTATCTTCCAAGTGAAACTATCTCTCTTACTGGCCTCCCTTTCCGCCAGAGGTTATTATTTACACAATGGGTTTTCTGGCAATCAGCAAATAATTTAGAGCGCATCTCCTGTAAGCCAATATAGTATATATCTCTGTGAAACATATCATGCCTGAGACGATACCTCGTCTATCTTATCATCAGCTGTTTATTTGTCAAGCAACATGTATGAGAGAGCGCATCTCCTGTAAACCAATGTAGAATATACCTCTGTTGAACGATCAAGTTCTTCTCTCCTAGTTGGACATCCCTTTTGTATGTGGGAGTCGTCAACCCCTAAAAAATGGTTGCCTGAAATACTATAAAATATTCAGAAAAAAATTGTCTTCTTACCGATTTAACAGAAGTCCAGCACCTATCACCTCTCTTACTAGGCACCCCTATTCTATTCCTATCTGTTTAACACACTTGTTAAATATCACAATCTAAACTATTCTCCAGAATTCCTAGCGCTACAATTCTAAATCTAGCTACATCTGTAGAGCCTCCTGCAAACCGCAGGTCTTCACTTTGCTTGCGAGCCCAGCAAGGCACGTCTTGCCCGGTCAACTTTTCTGGTGGGACTGATTTCTCTCTGTCCTTCTATTCCTATCCCGTGATTTGGTCCTTGTTTTTCAGTCAATACGATTGGTACATTGTTCAGTTCACTCACCGATCACGGTTGATACCTTCATAAACAACTCAGTGAACTTCTCTCTGTAACTGTTTATACTTCGCTCACTTTTCCCGTGCGATTGCCTTGCTCTACATTCACTTAACTCTAAAGGGCGCTAATATTTCTAGTTATCTCCCTTAGTGATTTATGCTTAACTGCTGTTTCCCTTTACTTCCCGCCTATAAAAACGGTCGTTATGCAAATTTTATATACTGCAACTATGTACTCACAGAAAATATTTACATCAAAAAGAGTTCTCTCCCTTACTATCCAAGCACAAGTATGCTGGCTTTTGTCTCCCATGTCATACTTCTAGGGATCATTTCTAGAGTATGCCGGGTCTTAGCCAGGGCCGGGATCACACACCTTAACACATTAAACCTAATAAAGTCTTATAGACCTCATTTTGAACCCCATAAGGGGCATTTAAAAAAAAAAATCTATAGAACAAATAGTCCATTTAATAAATCATTTATATTTCTTAAACCATTTTTTCATACTCTTTTGTCCTATCAAAACTAAATCACTGTTCATCCAAATCCTACGGTGACATTAGTACAGGCCTCTTTCAAGGGGACCAGCTGTAGGAATGGTTCCGAGCTCCATAAGCAGTAACCAGGGAAATGATCATCCTCTGGAAGCACCCATTTAAGTAACCAGGGAAATGATCATCCTCTGGAAGCACCCATTTATGTAACAATAGGTCGAATATTGTGACACATCCAATTAAAAATCAGCAATCAATGATGAATTTCCATTTGTCGCCCCTTTAGCAGCATGCTGGGATACTGTAGTTATCCTTTTTTTCAGGATGCCTAAACAAAATTATTTTATATGGTCTTACAATAATTGTTTCTGTAGCACTGTGTTATGCATCATGAAGTTTCTTTTAAAAAGTAACCACTGACAGTCGTTGATAAGTTTGTCACGGGATTTGCCTCCCCTTTGATCTGCAGTAGTGGTCCGACAGTGGCCAAAACTCAAGAGTATCTAAAATGAGTCTTCAAAGGTGTCTAGCTTCTCACATGAGTACTCTTGCCAGAGTTGTAGATAGAAGGATAATGATGCTTCTACCTCATGGAAGTCTTCACAAGATAATTCAGAAGTCAAGAACAATGCTGCATAGGGCAGAGCACTATTAACTTATATCTGATCCGGCACCTTTTGTGAAGTTTTAAGCAATGGTATGGCTTGTTCGAGCCCCCAGCTGGTTTAATCCAGCGAAATTCCTGTTATAAGTATTTTTGGCTCTATGGCTGTAACTATATGTATATGTATTAAAGATTTTAGATCATACATGTGCTCTCTTTCTATAGGAACTGAATCAACTATGGATTTGTAAAATAACACATAACAAATTTAATATTCAATTAGTCTTTAACAAATTTAAATAAATATGGATGAAAGTGACTTTAGAGGGTTTTAAAAATTGTCTTCATCGAGACTGTTGGTTATTCTCCGTTTCTTTCGCCTGTTACAAAAAAAACCTTAACTTGCTGAGTACTGCAATGGTTGGTTGTCATGTCTTTTGTGATGAGGACTCTTCTCTAGAGGCGTCTAGATGAACTCCACTCCTAATGTCAATGTGGGTGTCTTCACAACGTGTCCACTGTAAGTAGTTGGTATCGACCTCAGCTCTTGATCTCACAAGATTGTGGCGAAGACTCTTACTTCAGACTGGTTTCTTGTAAGTGTACTTCGTACCACGAACTTTAGGAAATAAAAAAGAACAATTGCCTCTGCTAAGTACATTTGTGGGCTGCTGAGCATCTCTGAATAATTATTCTCCCTGAGTATACAAAGGATAACTCAGGGAATATGATTATAACTCATCTTTATTCTTCTGGTTACTTAAATGGGAAAAATGTGTCTGGACAGCGCGAGTGCAATGATTTGCCTGAACTAATATTATAACAGTACACATATCTAGAAAATAATAACATACACCATGGGCACATGTGAGGTAATCATCTTAATGCTACGTTCGGAGTCTGGGGTCACCTGCTTTCTTTTTTCTGAGCGAACTAGCATAAAGCAAACGCCAGTGCTTGCTGTAGTGGTTTATGTAATACTATTTTCAAATGGTGAGGTTGCCAGCCTCTTATGACTGGTATAACCACTTAGCAAGTACAGACATGACAAATTCACATTAAGAAAAAAATATGTTTACACTCACCCCAAATGGGATGTACAATCTCCTGGCACAGTAGAATGGAAACAGTAACTTTGATTTGATGCTTCGAACACTCGGTCTGGGGTATTATCAGAATCCCTCTTATGACTTGTGTTTTCTGAATCCTTAAGTTTCCAGTCTTTGTATTTAAAATTGCGGATTCTCTTTTAAGTTAAAAAGACACCCAAATCCTTCGATCTGTCACTTTTAATTTTTGAATTCTTTGTCCGATCCTTCTGTCTAACTACTGGGAGTTGTTACTTGACGTTTGTTGAAAATGCAGTCTGATTTGTGTCTCCGATTTCGCTAGATTATATTTCCATTTCTCAGTCCAAGTCCCAGATTGGTATTTCCGACCATCTTTCCAATGAGAGCTGAAGTTTATTTCAGGCTCTCGATTTAGACCAATTCTGTCTCTTTAGAACTATGTGGGCCGGGGTGCTAAATCATTAGTATCCCCCGCGTGTTTTAAAAGATCAATTTTAAAATTTAAACTCGTGACCTCTTTCAAATATGGCAGTAATACTTCCGATGCCATTTGTGCAAACTCACAAACACATCGGTGAACTTATTTCCTGGATAATACCTTTCCTAACATAATCTCCCCAGACGGGTTATCTGTATTATTGATACAGAGATGGGCAATCGGAAGTGATTATATATTATCACATATGCTTACGTACATCTCCCAGACGAATTTCCCAGACTGACAATATGGCTTTCTGTCCGTCGATCGTACGGGACCATCTTGTGTCAACAATGACCGCCTCTATCAAAGGGGGATAGACGATTTAAGTGATAGAAGTATTATCCACTGACCTGTCTAATTAGCCTGGTAATACTACGATTCACATGGTGAAACGTAAACAAGCCTAGGCAGTGGTCAAAGCAAAAAAATATAAGTGCATAAAATATGCCAAATAATAGGACGATGAGTATGAAAAAAAGAAATACATCGGTAATGCAGGAGAGAACGAAGAATGTAGAAGGACGTACACAAATATCCTTACAAAGTTCTGTCTTTATCTTCTCTTAGAACCACAACGGACAGCTGACTAATTTAAAGTTTGAAAACAGGCCTCATCTCACATTAATGCCTTCACAGGTTTCTCCATGGCACTCATGACAAAATAAATGTTCATTATTTATTTCTTATAAATCTGTGTATAATATATTTCCAATTTTTTAGTAAATCTGCCATTTTTTTCTACAGTTGATCGAACTTGAAAACCAAGAAAAGTGATTGGTTGAACTGATTGTCATTGCCACCGTACATCAAATTTGATTATCTTAAAATGTTTATCTCAATATTTATACTTAAGTATAATTCTTAGTAACCTCTAAAGCTATCCGTCTCCATTCGCTGCTGCACATCATCCCAGTCAGCCATCACGACACATCCAAACTTGTTCCAGAGCCGATGCAACAACGATTCCCCTTTAGGGAGGACAGCACACATGCCTCCGCCCTCAAAGCCCCGCCCTCATGCTTACAATGAAGAAGCAAAACGTTCGGACGTTATCGCTGATTGTCTGCACCTTTACATACTTGCTAGTGGGAGCCGCAGTTTTTGACGCACTAGAGAGTGAGTTCGAGATATCAAAACGCAAGGAATTAAAAGAGGAGGAAGATATCCTTAAAGCCAAATACAACATGTCCACTGACGATTTTGAGATACTGAGAAAAAACATCATTAGATCGGTGCCTTACAAGGCAGGAACTCAGTGGAAATTTGCTGGTGCATTCTACTTCGCTCTTACTGTTATTACGACTATTGGTAAGTACAAGTTGTGTTTAATATTTGTGTACAGTCCAAGTAAGCGTTTACGTGTGTTTACTGCGTCCTTACTGTCGAAGGTCAATGACCTGAGTATCGGGATATCAAGATTTTGATTGGTAGGAAAGTCTGTCCTGTGTCTTTGTTTGAACGTCCTGTACATCCATCAGCTTTTCGTAAACTGCGGAAATGGCGCGCATCGCACTGTGCTTTGGATGAAAATAAAGTTGAGGCTAACAATTACGTATTTTCTTGGGATTTTATAGATCTCTTCGCATGTTACCCGTCAAGAAATGGCAAGGAAGTTTAATAAAATTGTTTCATGGAAAAAGAGCCATGTTTTTTTTTTAAACCAACACTCCGTTAACACTAAAGACAGAGGACTCAGTCAAAATAATATATCATCACAGGCATTAATTAAGGTGGAGGAGCTTTCATTCTACGCATCAGTTTAGAAATAAGCGATACTAGCCTTCCTAATATTTTGAGGCGTACTCAGTTTCCTGTGATTTTAGCTTTTGCAATGGGAATCAACAAAGCACAGAGACGATCGTGTATGTGTATACCTACCCGAAGCAGTCTTTGTTCATGAGCAACCTCGTATAGCGCTCGTCCGACGAAGGGGCCCAGACAATCGATAAATATATGTAGTCAGGACACAAACTATCAAGGCAAACAATTTAAAAATAATCGTACATTTATGACGCCTGTTGTCTTTATAGAAATATTGAGTAATCAGTCGCATTACACTCCATTCCACTTTCTCAGTCTTGTAATGTGCTGTAGATGCTGACAGTTTAAGATGTTGGTTTTAATTCTTCTCCCGTCCCTGTTTTGACGAGGGCATATATATACTTTTGTTTTTGTCCATACGTCCTTTAGTCTCTGTATTCAAGGGCAGACAGTTTGACAGAGAATATGTTGGACACATAAACAGACATACCACTTTTTTTAATGATTACTGTGGTGAATGGGGATAATATATATCTTTATAGGGGACTTAGTGTACTGACTGAGATCAGCTGTGAAGGTCTATGTATCTATTTAATATTGTGATTTATTACATAGCCTTCTTTGCTACCACATATGTCAACCTCAGTCAGACTTATTCTGGATTTGTATAATGACTGCGTGTTATGTCTAGGGTATGATAGTGATGTAATGAGAGTACACAATAATTAACAGCCAGCTAAACACCTATGGTAAGACCCACAACACTTATAACACCAAACCTCTCACAAACCTCAACAACTTTAAGAGGGACCTTAAGTAAGTCGAGTGTTAACTTTTCAAATTTATGTATTATGTATTTATAAAAAGATATCCTGATCCAATGTCAAAGGAATCAGGAATCCCAATCACTATAATTATATGAAATATTTACACATTATACAAAGGGTATGTTAAAATTAACAACTGTGTCATGTAATCGCTGTGTGTGTTGTAGTCTTTGCGGAAATACTGGATGTTCAAGCTATGTGGTTGTTGCTCCTCATCACATTTCTAGTCTGTCTTTGATGGAAATAAGGTCTACACTTTCACTTTCCTATCAAGGAAACACTGTCGTGTCTCTCTGGCTTTATGTTCTTTGATTTTCAATTCTAAGAGGGGTCATAAGACTGAGCGTCACTGTTTACACCTCTTAACTTTGAGATGGCTGACAGGAACAGACTCCTATGCTCGTAAGGTCAGCATACTCTGGATTTCATCACTCTGGTCGTTCTCTTGTCCCAGGCATATATTCTCTGCCTCTGGATTGTACGATAATCTGACCAGGTGCTGCTCTAACAGTTTGAGGACCACTGTCCCACAATTAAGAAATCTAAGAACAAATTACGTTGAATAGCAAGACCAATATGGCACACTCTCGATCTGCTGTCGTTCCAGGCTTTCAAAGAATAATTGCACTGGCTTTCAACGCATAAGTTTCTCCAATGAAGAAATATTTGAATGTGGCAGTGAACTGACGCTCTTTTTGCCAATATCGGGAGTTCTAACCAATAAGGCCCTATGTTTACAAAGTATTTGAAATTAAAAGCAGCTTTCCTATCGTGTCTCTATTAGCAACCCACTAGTACTTTTTCTCGACTAATCGTAGTTAGTCTTTCATAAAATGGTAACCAATCAAATCGATTCTAACAGTGTGGCCTCCATTCATTTTAAAAGTCTTATCTACCATGCCAAATGGAGCAACCATGACCAAGTGTTGTCAATACGACACCACTACTTTATTTTGGCTATAAGTTGTTTATTCTTTAACTAATGGTGCAACACTTACTATATTCGTTATCAGCAAATTCTACTGCATCTAACTATATAAGTTTAAATGGTCTACTCTGTCAGTGGAGAGACATGATTTCAACCTAAACTCATGTTAATATTTAACTTTTCCACTGTTTATTAAAAAAATCTGGCCGGTCATACGCATTCGTTCGTGTGTTCCAAGAAATGCATAGTTTATTTTTAGCCTAGACTGTCAGTTTGATTTCAAGCCATAGCGTAGCAAATTAATATGCAGAACGCGTTTCGACATTCATGTCTCAATGCAATGCAGTGTACGCCTTAGGAAAGCACAGTCCTATACCAGTCTTCTTCCTATGTAATTATCTATCCGTTTGGCTTTACATTTAATTATGATTTATTTATGTGGATTTAGAATGTTCCACGACAATTACTTTAACAGAAACATTGATGGCAAAAAAAAAAAAAAAAAAAAACAGCGATAAAATTATTATAGAATCATCTAGAGGCCAAAACGAAATGTCTAACACAGTTTACCTACCATGAAGACAAGAGACAGATAATGATGGTGATACCTTAGGGCCAACCTTCACTTGAAGACTAAACATAATTGATGGGACTGCAGCAGACAGCAGATGTCGCTGGTTGGTCTTACTGGATTGTAACATTGACCTAATATTCTAACTGTGCCATTAGCGACGTCTGGTATCTATAATTATTAAAATACGAGAAAGTATATCCGTTAAAACAAATGGCGGGAGAATAATGAAAGCCAGCATATCAAACTTTCAATATCTGCAGAACATTTCGAAGACTGAGACGTTGGAGTAGGACACAGAGTAATTTGACTAATTACATAACAGCTATTCAATCACAACACAACATGTTTGTGTGTGTGTGTATGTGTGTGTAAATGCACGGTTATCTTTAAATGTGTGTCATTAATAGCGTGTGTCCTGTCTATACACTTTAAAATTGTGTCCTTGAACGCGTGTGTTCTGTCTATACACTTTAAAATTGTATCTTTGATAGCGTGTGTCCTGTCTATACACTTTAAAATTGTATCATTGATAGCTTGTGTCCTGTCTATACACTTTAAAATTGCAGCATTGAAAGCGTGTGTCCTGTCTATACACTTTAAAATTGTATCATTGATAGCGTGTGTTCTGTCTATACACTTTAAAATTGTATCACTGATAGCTTGTGTGATGTGTGTCGTAGCCTAGGAAGGATAATAAACTTATAGTAGTTAGAAATAATAGATATAGATGAAGTGTAGTTTTGCCTGGATCACCCAGAGGAAGATTTGGCTCAAGAAGTCCTGTTGGGTTTCTCCACCGGCTGAAGGGATACAAAGAGTGTAAATTCTCCTAACTAGACAAGGTCTGGAAAAGTTTGTTAGGAGATATTTGGTCTCTCGCTACCGTAGTCCCCTTCTCAGTTATCTGTTATGATTATCCTTACTTATTACTGGGATTATGATATATTATGTTTTACTAGGCCCCCCAACCCCCCCCCCCCCCCCTTATAAAGGAAGATAAACATCAGACAATATGTAACATCTAATAGAATGAACAAGGCAGGGGGTACAATAAATACACCCAATTGGCTTAATAAAATTAAAATGAACTGATGATGAATTATGGTATTGTTGATGGAAAGTGTGTGTGTGCTGTATGTGATAAGTCGTACAATTCAAGTGTTTTCATCATCTACTGGCTAGTGCGAATACATTGATATGGTGAGTTCCCTTTGAAACAGGGAACTTAGCTTTTCAGCCCCTGGATGATAGTGAAGCGTGGTTGGTTGACCTGTCTCGTTATGACGTTGCATCGGGTGGGTCTCTAAAGGTTTAGATCTGCCTTCACTGTGCTCGACTCCGTATTCTTCGTCTGAGATTGGAATGTCGTGCAAGGCTCCCCCAAAGACTGAAGACAAATACGGCTTCATTAATTTCCTAGCTTGAGGAAGCCGTCTTTCCCTAAGCCGTCCGTCTACCAGTCATATCAGATGTTAGTCTCTAACATCATATGTCTAGAGCTTAATCTTGAAATCAAGTTTCCCCCCTTTTTTGCCTTTTATTATTATATTTCCCTGCCGAAGTGGCAGTATTATAATTCTTTACCCATTTCTCGTCATGTTAAACACCCTGAATTATCATGGAACTGTCAGTTAAACACACTGAATTATCATAGAAAGGTTGGGCGACAGTATTCTAGTTCTGTGCCTCGTCCTAACCGTCATGTCAATTATGATGAATTAACATATAATTGTCGGACACCAGTATTATAGAATTGTCTAACGACATTATCCCAACACTTCATCTGTGGTTGAATAGTCATGTAAATTATGATGAATATATATATATATATATATATATATATATATATATATATATATATATATATATATATATATATATATATATATATATATATATATATATATATATATATATATATATATATATAGCAGTGTCGGTCAACATTATTATTGATATAAATTTCTTCTTGTCTAAACGTCGAGTCGAATACGATGAATTAATATGGAAATCAATATATAATACATTTCAACTTCTCGTCTGAACGTCGGGTTGAATACAATGAATAAATATAGAAATTAATATAGAATCCATTTAAAATTAATATGAACAATTTGTACAGTCTCATCCCGTGGGAACATAAAATACACCTGATCACATTGTAGCCATGTGGCTTGATGCGATCGTAAAGCAAAAATGAATAAAGAAAAACAAGTTCGTACCAATCACTGCGTCGATTTTGCAAGGTACCACACATTTCACCACAATACTATTTTCTGACAAGATTTCACTTACCTACTAAGAGATTGGACTCTAATCAGCAATTTAGACACGTGGTTTCACAGTGCTTTAACGCGTAAATTAGCAGCGGTCTTAGATTAGGTCTGGCCCCTTCGGCTCCCTGGATGCAAGTAAATTCGCCTCGCTGGGCGCAAACGTTTTAGCGCGTTATTTCCGCTTGGGCACGTGACTTGGAAAGTGGGTCATGTGACTTTGGCGTCCGATAGACGATCCAATCAATAACGTTAAAAGTCACGTGAGGGGTTTCCTTGAGTGGGTTTAGACTGGTTCTAGCTGAGTTTAAAAGAGTCTGCCCTAATTCATAACCGGTTTCAGGCCACTGAGATTAGGTTTAGAATGACGTCGTTAATCTAAAAATAGTACCTGACGCTAGGAGTATATCCACAAACGAGAGAAAATTTGCCGCATATTTTTACCGGCTTTTCGATCTAGCATTGAAGATGAATAAAAAAAATGGTGTCGTAAATTAAATGAAGAGAAGATTGGGCCAGTCGTCACACAAGCCCCTCCTCAAGTTTGACGTTCCATCTAGCTCCTCTGGTCCTGTCCTTCTCTTCCTTTAGAGCTTCTAATGTCACCTTCCTCCTTCGATATTTTCTCACTTCTTATCTCCTCTGTTGCATAAGGGTGTCTGCTAAAAAAATCTGCCCCTACGTTGTTCTTCCCAGGTATGTATTCTGGTTTTCTTCCGGGTTTTCTTTGGATGCCTACGTCCGCAGCAATGCTTCCCTAGGTCCTGTAACTGGTCTACCCTACGTGTTGAGGTTACCTGGTTACAATCTGAACTGGACTTCTAATATCGAGCTATGTCTTCCATGATGCCTGGCCAGTAATAATGGGTGGCTATCCTTTGATTTGTGGCACCATTACCCAGGTGTTCACTCAAAGTAGCAACGTGCCCCCATTCCATAACTGTATTTCTATATGGGGATGGCACCACAATCTGCCCATGACTTTTTAGTCCCCTGCCAGCTTTCCTGTGCAAGAGTCCGTGTTCCATTTAGAAATCCCCTTTTTTGGAGGGTTATGTGAGTTTGGCAATTTGCCAAAGCAATGCCCCAATGTGCTATCAGCAGCTTGAGCCTTTGTCATCTTATTTGGATGAATTTTTTAATTTAGAGTCCCTCCCTATGCGCTTGGAGTCAGACCTGGTCTGGGCGGCAGCCATAACCACAGGCTTTACCGGTTCTCTTAAAAAGACATATCTACGCTCTAACATCAGGGGGTAGAAAGGATCCTCTAAAACTGCGGCATGTATTTCCCCCTCCAGATAGCGACAACTGACTTGAATCTTCGCTATGGGCAAAGTTAGGGGTAATGCTCCCTTGAGTGGCCCTTGGAAATCCACTGTTTCTGTGGTGAGTTGTTCACGGTGCACTAGAGATGCACAAACAACCGCGTCATAGGACTAACCTGTGTCATACATCCCGGTGACTTGTTTGCCATTCACGGTCATTATCTCCTGAATAGGTGGGTGATGGAGGCTATTCTGACTCACTGTCAGTTCCTTCCTGTCAACAGACCTCACCTGTAAACATGCAACATGATGCGGATGGTTTTTCCTTCTGCAAAGGTTGCTCATTTTACAAATCTTACAGCAATTTTCTCCCTGCCTCGGCTGCTGGAAGGCTGATCTCTCTGTGTTTTTTGAAGGTGTTATAAGGTAGATTCATGTGAGGGTCCGAGTGGCCTGATGAGTCGGCTTCGATAAGTCTTCCAGTTGATTCCGCGGGGAGGTTTGATTTTCGGACAGTGCTGCCTGATACCGTTCCGCCAACTGGACTAAGAATTCTAAATTGCTGGCACCATTCTCTGTCAGGAATCTTCTCATGTCGGAAGTCATGGTGTCCTTCAGTTGTTCAATAATGACCATTTCATTCAGACCTTCCCAATCATGAGAAAAATTCCATAGGGCGCCTGATAAGGGTGGATTTAGGCGGATGTCAAATTACCACCCCTATCGACACCAGGTATTAAAGTGCAAGATGTAGGTGTCTTCTCTGGTTTATGATGTTGCTGTGTATATTGTAGTAGAATAGTTCACAGAGTACAACACAGGCAACATGATGTGTAGAGTCATAGAAATGGTAACTTCGCTTTACGTTTTATACCATTTATTGCACGCCACAAAACAGTCATGATATATATGTCATCACCAACATAGTTCAACGAAGTACGCATTCAAAATAATATTAGCTGATAGTCATGTAGAATCCAATACTCAATATTCATCTTGTAAACAAATAGCTTCCGTATATTCGATATCATAAAGTTCTGGTTCGTGAAGCTGTATAAATAATATATAGCACAGATCTGGGTACCTAAAGTTCATACATATAAATTCTGCAACAGTGTCAGCTGCAGATCATCAATGTTCATAGATAATAATAAATACTCCCTTCCTGATGCTAGCAGATCAGATGTATACAATAAGTCCATTTATCGTCTGCACGTGAATAGCATACATGGAGTACAGGTCAACCCGACCTTTATAACATTCCTAAGTCTAACCATCTGACTTGGACGTGATCTCTGATATAACGAATCCTGGAACACAGACAATAGTCTTGTTGGTCTAGAGCGACCCATATATGTAACTAGTTCAGGTATAAAGATACCGGTGGCGAAATCCTAATCAAAGTACCTCTCCATTTTTGAATCACACAGGCGAGCAAAGAGCGACAAAAATGACGAACTTCTAGATGATAGCGTAAAGTTCAATACAAGAGGAATTACCTTTTTTCGAAATCAACCACTGAACATATGCCTCCAGGCAGGCTAGACTAACACTGGGAATAAGTCTAGTTAGCTAACTAACTCACAAAGACAATGTATTTCCCTAAGAAAATCACAAGACGCAGATTGCGTCCGCTCGCTGCTCAGACCATTTCTTAACCCCCCGAGCTGGCGGAAACCACAATCGAACTCTCAAAGTCTAGACATGCGCAGAACGCATCTACCTGAGTATCAATTCACACAAGACGATTCTAAGAACATACGAGATAAAAGACATACACTATCGCTCCTTTTATGGTCATGAACAGAAAACCTTAAGACAGGTTTCAGACATCTACAACAGTTGACTGATACTACCAAATAAGGAGATATGGTCACGCTTCGTTCAAGAAATTATAGACCGAACGTGTCTCGACACAAGAGGAGGTAAACTCATAAAAAATAGTAGTCTCAAAATCTCGAGTTATGTCGCTTTGACTGTAAAATAATATAATACACATTTCAGTCAAAAAAATGATCATACAAAGACTTTTTACGACAAAATGATTATACAAAGACTTTGGGAAAAAAATGATCTGTGCGTAACATTACCGCACCCTCCCGGGGAAAAAAAATGAAACATTTTTTTTAAATCCTGGAGCCGGAAAAATCTAGGCTCCTAACGCACGTATGATGCGCGGATTTATACCTAACAAACTAGCTCAACGCATGGAGCGAAACTGAGATCATATGTCAGATCCTTAGAGAAAAAATGTATCTAAGTATACGCGTATATATTCCAGGAAGGTGCCACCAACACACGCCACAATGATGGCAACATCATAATGAAAGTCAAATTACACTCATGCCAATATATGAAATTAAATCTGTTATTATAATATCATGCAATGTGTTGTGCAAATAGCGGTGTAATATACTAATATACCGCACTATACTATTACATTATATAATGCATCAGTAATTATTAACTAATACATGTGTTGTTCTTCGTAGACAAGAATACAATCAAATAGAAGAAGATGTGAACATCATCCGCTCCCAATCTAGGACAGGACTTGATATCATCAAAGTTCCACAATGGACATAATCTCGCAGACTTCAATGATGTGCTGCGAAAATATCAATAACACAAATCTTAAAGATAACTGTTAAATCTCTTAATACAATCATGAAAATATATTATCTAAATGTGGCCGAGTGATCTTTTGGCCCGTATATCACTAACTAAGCCTTCTTAGATAATTACATGGTACAATGTTATAAATTCCTCCCAAAAAAAAAGTGAGAAAATATTTGCTAACATGTCATTATAGTATTGGACTGTATATCAGGAAATATATATGACAGAAGAATCATGTGGAATCGTGTGGGCATCTGGACAGAATGTCTGCCATCACATTATCCGAACCACGGATAGCTCGCACCGAGAAATGAAATGGTTGAAGAGCTATGGCATAACGGGTGGACCTCGAGCTCTTCAAGTTTTTGCTCTGAATAGCAGTAAGCGCTTTTTGGTCGGTTTCCACAATGAAGTGTGCGCCTAGAAGAAATCTTTGTAACTTCAGAATAGACCATACCATAGCCAATAACTCACGGTCTAAAACCGAGTAATTCTTTTCTGCAGCATTTAATTTCCTAGAGATATACATCACCGGATGCAGAGTATCAGAATACTCCTGCATTAGTGCTGCCCCAATCCCAGTTGACGAGGCGTCACTTCGAAGAACAAAAGTTTTCTCAATAGTAGGTAACCTAAGAATAGGTGGAGATGAAAATAGGGCTTTAACCTGGTCCAATGAGGATTGACATTCTTTAGACCAGCGGATCAGATTAGGCGACCCTTTCTTCAATAAAGTAGAAAGCGGTGCCATAATGGAGGACAGATTCGGAATGAATCGTCCGTAGAATTGGATCAAACCTAATAGACTCCGCACTTGTTTCTTCGACTTAGGGACCGAAATGTTAAGTATTTTTGAAACATTGTGGTCCTCTGTCTTTAAAAGACCATGACCAACACGATGACCCAGGAAAGAAATCTCACTAAATCTTATAAAGGCTTTAGAGGGTTTTGCAGTAAAGTTATACTCGCGAAGAGTAGACAGCAATTCGTATAAACCCAAATAGTGATCTTCCCAGGAATCACTGAATAGACAGATATCGTCTAAGTATGCTATGACATCTGTACGATATGCGAGAATTCGCCGCATCATGCGTACGAATGTAGCAGGGGCGTTCATAAGACCAAAAGGCATGAAATTCCATTGGAATAAACCCCTAGGTGTAGAAAAAGCTGTAAAAGGTTTGGCACGTTCAGTTAGAGGAACTTGCCAATAACCTTTAGACAAATCTAGTTTGGTAAAGAATCTAGAATTAGAAAGTTTATTGAGTAGCTCTTCCAATGAAGGCATAGGTTCAGCATCGAACTTCGTAACTTGGTTCAATTTGCGATAATCTACGCAAATGCGAATGTTATTATCCTTCTTTCGAACAATAACCATAGACGAAGAGTATGCTGAAGTGGATGGTTCAATGATTTCCAAACGTATCATTTCATCCAATTCTTTTTCGACTTGTGACTGGAAATGGATAGGTATTGGATAGGGTCTGACTCTGATAGGATTATGATCAGTTAGCACAATGTCATGTTCAATGACATGTGTGTGTCCCGGGATGTCTGTAAGAACATCCTGAAATGTTTGCAACATCGAAGAAACTTGTCGATGTTCCTCAGCGGAAAGATTTGGAGAAACGGTCACGTTTTTCCAAGATTCCGTAGAATAAAGTGGGACCATAGGAAGAGGAAGATTGACATCAGAAAAAGTAGTTTCCTCATCCTGTATAACTGACAGAGATGAGTACTGACCATGAGGTGCTTGAGAATTGTCCGTTGCCTGGAAAAGAGGCTGCAAATAGTCAGGTCTTTCATGAAATTCCGTGAGCATATTTATGTGGAAAGTTTTATGCTTTCCATCAATATCGACAACATAGTCGACATCAGAAATTTTGGAGACTATTGCATATGGACCTTTCCATGCAATTAGAAGTCTGTTCTCCCTTGAAGGAAGTAGAACGAGAGCTTTGTCACCTGGACAAAGTTGTCGTAGACATCTATTTTTATTTGCAAACTGCCTTGCCTTTTCTTTAGCAAATTCGGATGAAGAAGTTGCTAGTTTGCATGCCTCGATGATCTTTTGCCTAAGAGCAATGACGTACTCATAAGAAGATTGAGTCTCATCGCTAATATTATCGGCAGTGATTAGATCGTGAAGTAAAGACATAGGGCCACGCGGTTGCGCGCCAAAGACAAGTTCAAAAGGGGAAAACCCTGTATGTTCATTGGGGACCTCTCTATACGCAAAGAGAGCCGCGGGTAAGACCCTGTCCCAATCCTGAGAATGATCCTCAGTTATCTTCCCAAGTAAAGTTTTCAGAGTCCGATTCAAACGTTCGACTAACCCATTAGACATTGTGTGATAGATACTGCTGAGAGACCTTTTAATATGTAGCATAGACATTACCTGTGACATAGTGTCTGATATAAGTTGAGTGCCATGGTCTGACAATATTTCTCCGGGAAAACCCAAGCGAGAAAATATCAGCCAAAGAGAGTCTGCGATATCAGCAGTTGAGATGCTCTTGAGAGGTATTGCCTCTGGCCAACGTGTGCACATATCGACACATGTAAGAATAAATTGATGTCCTCTAGCTGACTTAATTCTAAAAGGACCGATAATATCTATTGCCATTTTTTGAAAAGGGCGAATAGGAATGTCAGCAGCCTGGATAGGCGCAGCATGTCGTGGTCCTTTATATTTGACCTCCTGACATACTTTGCAAGAGCGACAGTAAATTCGTATGTCCTTGCTCACAAATGGCCAAAAGAAAGCCGCAAGAACCCTCGACTTTGTACGGGAAAACCCCATATGTCCAGCACATTGCGAGTCATGAGCATGTTGCAATATTTGCAATCTCATGCTCTTAGGCACAAGAATTTGTGAATGAGTGGACGTAGTCGAGTCTTGTACCATACGTACAAGTACGCCGTCTTCATAGAAATCCAAGATTTTCTATTAGTATTCTGATTAGGATCACCTTTTTTTGCTAGAATGAAGAATTTTTGTAAAGAAGGATCTTCTTCTTGCAATTTGATAAATGAGTCACGTGAAATAGTCAAGTGACTATCTTGGTCATTTACTTCATCATTATTAATTAATGAAGTTTGAGGTGGATCCAGAGCATGTGCTCTTGTGACCACCGCATTGGTAGCTTCAATGTTTTGCTCCTCCCAAACAGCAATTTGCTGTGGGGTACATTCCCTAACTCCGTGAATACGACCAATAATAAGGTCCGCAATGGGGTTTGGAAGTAGACACGCGTGGACATCTCCCGTGAAGAAAGGAGTAGCTATATGTATTATGGCAGTAGGATACTTTTCCAACGTGCCACCAAATGTGACACATTTGATGACCCTTCCTGTAGCACAGGATGGATTTACAAGAGATTGTCTAACACCAACAGTAGTACATCCAGAATCAAACAACACTGAGACTGGATTACTATTTACAAGCCCCTTATGTAATATAAGAGAACCTCTCCCGTCATGAGCAACATTAGCAGGAAGAGCGGGCAAAGGATGACCACAGCTTAAAGTAGTAACGGTCTTCGGGTCAAATAAAGTACTGCATTGGATACATTTCACCCGTGTGTTACCGGGGCCCGAAAGGGGAGCAAAGAATAGTAACACTGTCCCCTGCCAAGCATGTCGTAGAAGGCGACTAAGGAGGGTTGGGCATGGGGCCGTTACCCCATCCTGTAAAAAAATTTAAACCACAAAAAACTTCAACAAATATGGAAAAGTCAAATAAAGAAAATAAAACACAGCCATCCAAGACAGGGGAAGGTCCTCTCGCGGGGAGGCGTATGATGCAACAGAGAGAAAGCCGAAAGGAGTCTGTGTTGCTGACTAACCTTCTTTCTTCTAGGAGAACTTCCAGATTTGGCACCTGGAATGTTCGGACATTGAACGAACAAGGGAAAGTGGCACAAGTAGCAGCAGAAATGAGGGAATACAAAATCGAGGTTCTGGGAATGTGTGAAACAAAGTGGAAGGGGGTAGACAGGAAGAAACTCATCACAGGTGAATTGGTGCTGTCCTCAGGACACGAAGATGAAAGTTCACACCACAGTGAAGGGGTAGCTCTTATGTTATCTAAAGAAGCACAGAAAGCACTCATTGAATGGGAAGCTGTGGGACCCAGAATAATAACAGCTATTTTCAAAACAGCTAAAAAGAAAATTCATGTCAATGTCATCCAATGTTATGCACCAACTAATGACAAAGAAGAGTCTGTGAAAGAAGCATTTTATACTAAACTACAGGAAATTATGGATAAAGTAAAAAGAAGAGACATCACAATTTTGATGGGTGACATGAATGCAAAGATAGGTACAGTCAATACCGGATTTGAAGAAGTCATGGGAAAACATGGGCTAGGAGTAATGAATGAAAATGGAGAACTATTCGCAAACTTCTGTGCTTCAAATCAACTGGCTATAGGAGGAAGCATGTTTCCACATAAGAGAATACACAAGGCAACATGGATATCACCAGACCATAGAACAGAAAATCAGATCGATCATATATGCATAAAGAAGAAGTTTAGATCATCATTGCAGGATGTAAAGGTATATAGAGGAGCAGATGTGGCATCAGATCACCATCTTCTGATAGCCAAAGTAAAAATGAAACTCAAGAGATATGCAACAATGCAAAATTATAGACAACAGTTTAATGTAGGACAGCTAAGAAATCAAGAAACAAGAGACAAATTTGCGGTCACAGTATCCAACAAATTCCAAGTGCTCCAACAGTTGGAAGATGTAGAGAATACAGAAGACTATTGGCAGCAGGTCAAAACGGTATGGAAGGAGACATGTGAAGAAATACTGGGGAAAAGGGAAAGACAACAAAAAGCATGGATAACAACAGAAACCATCAATAAGATAAAAGATAGAAAAAACAAGAAAGCAGAGTTAAACACAAGC
Source organism: Oreohelix idahoensis (assembly GCA_024509875.1). Taxonomy (NCBI): domain Eukaryota; kingdom Metazoa; phylum Mollusca; class Gastropoda; order Stylommatophora; family Oreohelicidae; genus Oreohelix; species Oreohelix idahoensis. The sequence goes on from JAMPIV010015544.1 coordinate 64,801, forward strand.
AAAACCAGAAGTTCCAAAGCCAAGGCTCAAGAAGTGTACACAGAAGCAAACAAAGAAGTAAAAAGAAGTATCAAAAGAGACAAGAGGAAGTATATTGAGGAGTTGGCAAGAGAGGCAGAAGATGCTGCAGCCAAAGGAAATATGAGAGAACTGTATAGCAGCACAAAGAAGCTAACAGGGAAATACAAGCAAACAAGTTGCCTCATAAAAGATAAGAATGGGAAACTGCTCAGCAATATACAAGAGCAAATGAAGAGGTGGACAGAATATTTTGGGGACCTTCTCAATAGACCAGCTCCACAAAACCCGCCGGACATCCAGCCAGCAGAAGAAGAGCTACAAATTAACGGTGAAAGACCAACGAAGGAAGAAATAAAGAAAGCCATAAAGCTTCTAAGAGATGGAAAAGCGTCTGGACCTGATGGCATTCCAGCAGAGGCCATCAAAGCAGATATCGACACGGCTACAGAGATGTTATATAAATTACTTGGTAAAGTCTGGGAAAAAGAAGAGATACCAGCAGAATGGAAGGAAGGATATCTGGTTAAGTTGCCTAAGAAGGGAAATTTACAAGAGTGCACAAATTATAGAGGAATAATGTTACTATCAGTGCCAGGAAAGGTATTGAACAGGATTATCCTTGAGAGATTAAAGGAGTCCATAGACAAGAAATTGAGAGATGAACAAGCAGGTTTTCGACAAAACAGATCATGTACAGACCAGATAGCCACTTTGTGAATAATAGTTGAACAAAGTCTGGAATGGAATTCACCACTATACATCGGATTTGTGGACTACGAAAAAGCATTTGACAGTGTGGACAGAGAATCACTTTGGAAATTGATGAGGCATTATGGAGTTCCCCTGAATATCATTAATTTAATAAAGAAAACCTATGAAGACATGACGTGCAGAGTTCTTCATGAAGGACAGCTTACAGAACCATTTGGGATAAGAACAGGAGTGCGACAGGGATGCCTCTTGTCTCCATTTCTTTTCTTGCTGGCAATAGATTGGGTTATGAGATCATCGACAACACACAACAGAAATGGAATCCAGTGGACTCTGACTAAGCAGTTGGATGATCTGGATTTTGCTGATGATTTGGCTCTCCTGTCCCATAACCGTAATCAGATGCAGGACAAATTGGAAACACTCGATGAGAGGTCACAGCAATTGGGTCTGAAAATACACAGGGAAAAGACAAAAATAATGCGAATAAATGCAGGTAATGAAAACAGGGTTGAACTTGAAGAAACACCAATACAAGATGTAGAATCATACACATATCTTGGCAGTAATATAGATAAAGTTGGAGGGACAGACAGCGATATCAAAATAAGAATACAAAAGGCAAGAGGAGCTTTCATTGCATTGGGAAATATATGGAGATCAAGAGAAATAGGATCCAACACGAAAATAAGAATCTTCAACTCAAATGTTAAGTCAGTCCTATTGTATGGCTCGGAGACATGGAGAACAACAAAGACAACAATCAAAAAGCTACAGACTTTCATAAATGGGTGCTTGCGTAGAATAGAGGGATTAAAATGGTATGACAAGGTTACCAATGTGGAACTGATGACAAGAACTGGACAAGTGCCAGTGGAACAAGAGATGAGAAGAAGACGATGGCGATGGATAGGACACACACTGAGGAAGCCTGTTGATAGCATTACAAGGCAGTCCTTGTTCTGGAACCCCCAGGGCAAGAGAGGCAGAGGAAGACCAAGAAGTACATGGAGAAGAGAGTTGGAAACAGAGGTGAAAATGATGAGAACATGGAAAGAACTTGAGATGATGGCACGTGACAGGAGGACTTGGCATGTGTTTGTTGAAGGCCTATGCTCCTTTGGGAGTGGAGGGTTATGAATGAATGAATTGGATACATTTATTTGCTCTACCAAAATCAAAAGATGAGCATCCGATAGCATTATGGTCTTTATCATTATTAACCTGTTTATCTGCTCCCTGAGATTCTTGTTGAACAGAGTTTGTCTGTTGATATCTTTTTCTCTTATGTTGCGATCTACCGCGACCATTATTGCCTCTGCAATTATCATTAAAGTCCCTACTGTAATTTTTATCCTGGTTTGAGTTCCAGTTTCCATAACTGTCATTACCATCTCTATACTGTTGAGAACCTCTATTATCTTGGTATTGAGGTCTCTGCGAAAAATATTTTCCTCTATACCGATTACCTTTGTGAAAATTTCTAAAGTTAACGGGAGTAGAATACCGTGTAGTATTAGGTTGTCTCCAGTTCTGGGAAGAAGAATCACCCTGGAATTGATTGCTATGATTCTGGGCATAATTACGGTTACTCTTTTTATTGAAATTTTGCTGGCTACCCTGAAATTTACGCATAAAATTTGGGCCGTAAGGTGCTGCCGAAGCAACTGGTAAACCTTCTTTTACTTTAGAGTTGCTAATGGTTATGTGAGGATGCGCAGTAACATACTGGCTACAGTATTCTTCCATTTCTTTTATGTTTTTAGGCTTACGCTCATGAAGAAAAGAAAGAAAAGATTCATTAACAGAAGACATAACCTTGTCTCTAAGTAGTAAGTCCATAAGAGCTTCAAATGTACATTCTGTCTTAGACAGCTCAACCCATCGTAAAAAAGTAAGACGTATCCTTGAGATGAATTCAGAGAATTCAACTCCAGTTTCTGGTAACATGTTTTTAAATTGAAGACGATATCCGTCCTCGTTAAGTTGGTACTTCTTTAACAATGCTGCCCTGACAACCTCATAGTTGTTCTTGTCAGGCACATCTACCATACCCAACAAAGTCAAAGCATCACCTCTAAGTATCTTGGACAGATGATAAACATACAATGCTTTATCTATGTTATGCACCTTACATGCACACAAATCTATCTAGATAAAATGTTATATCATCAATTGAGGCATTAAATGCTGGTAGATTAAGCTTGAAATCCTTAGCATTAGTCTTATCTGACACCTTATTTGCATCATTAGCATTACCAGTGTTCAACAACTTTAACTTTTCTAACTCTAAAGCTAAGAGTTTTTCTTCATGCTCTATTTTTGCTTTTCTCTCTTCCATTTCAAGTCTTTTATTTTCAGCCTCTCTTTGTAATCTTCTTTCTTCAGCCTCAGCCTGTAACTTTCTTTCTTCAGCCATAGCCTGTAACTTTCTTTCTTCAGCCATAGCCTCTTTTTCAAGTCTCTTATTTTCAGCCTCAGCCTCTTTTTCAAGTCTCTTATTTTCAGCCTCAGCCTCTTTTTCAAGTCTATTCTCCTGAGATTCTGCTTCTCTTTTTTGTTTTTCCATTTCCATTTGTAATCTCTTTTCATCCACCTGCATCTGCAGTTTTAAATTTTCAGCATCTATTTTCTTTTGTTCAGTTTGTTCTTTCATTTTCTTTTCTTCCGACTTCAATGCCTTGGCATATTGAACAGTCGCAAATTCTTCTAATTTATCACCAGTCTTCCCAAGGGCTTTACCCTGCTCAATAAAGTACTCAAATGTAGACATGATGTCTAAAATATGAGTCCACAACCTGAAATAATTAATTATCTTATTTCAACCTTAATAGTAACGAGACTTAATAAAGTGCTTGTATAATCACTATGTTTACTCCAATCTCTGTGGGAAACAAGATTTGACACCAACTTGTATTATCAAATGTATAATAATATCACAAGTCACTTCTTAATCATCAGTGCACTACACAAATCAGTGCATAACCATCAGTTATTTATCATAACTGCACTACAATAGTGCATAAGCAAAAAACCACCAGTTAGTTATGATAAGTGCACTATAAACCAATAGTGCATGAGCATATATGTAACAATAGTGAAAGCTAACTATGCAAGAACTATGTAAACAATAACAAAACAATGTAAACAATAACAAAAACAATGTAAACAATAACAAAGATCAAAGTCAATGTAAACAATAACAAAGATCAAAGTCAATGTAAACAATAACAAAGATCAAAACAATACGAAAACGTTCGCATAAGTCAAATAAATAAACAGCGAAAACTAAAAGAAATATCACAAAGAATGTGATGACAAAATGCGAAAAGAAGACAAACAAATGACGTCACAATGTATAAAGAAAAATTTTGTAAAGAACTAAATAATAGGAAAGAGTAGACCTACAAATACAAACAAATCAAAACAAAACTAAAGAATATGAAAAAATACCGAAAACAACACTGACCATATCGTCACAACTAACAAAAATTAGCAAAAATGTTGCTAACAATTTCCAATTAAGGAAATTGCCCCTAACAGAACGCTATAATAAGACCTCTATGACGTGGTATTTCTTATGACAGTCACCGCCCATCCAGACCAGCTGAAATATAAACATATAAATATACAAATACAAATAACATATAACATGTAACAAATAGCAAAAGTAGCAAAAAGTGTGTGAAAGAATACAGAAGGCTCAGCTAGAACATAAGGGCACAGTTCACAAACAAAACAGGCCACTTAACTTCTATGTGTCCAAAACGTCAGCACGGTGCAGAACAGGTTGAGATCAGCATTCTGAGGATAATGATCCAACGTTGATCAATATCTGCTCCTATAGACAGCCATGACGCAGGAAAATGAGCCTCTGAAACCGGAACAGTTGTTACGGCACTTGTCCTTCTTCCTAACAGATCAGGAAAACAATTTGCTCGGAACTTGGCCTTCTAACGTTGGGAAACTGGATACCCACGAGCAGCGCCGGGTAGTTTCAAAAATCAGCAACCGTCAGGAAATCCGGATACTTTCAACAAAATTTCTTCTAAGGTGGTAGTTGATGCTGTAGTTGTATCTAGTATGATGATGATGTCTGGGGTTGTTGACCCCCTTGATAGCTGGTACCAGAGTAAACCAACATTTGGCCACCAAAAATGATAAGGGTGGATTTAGGGGGACGTCAAATTACCACCCCTATCGACACCAGGTATTAAAGTGCAAGATGTAGGTGTCTTCTCTGGTTTATGATGTTGCTGTGTATATTGTAGTAGAATAGTTCACAGAGTACAACACAGGCAACATGATGTGTAGAGTCATAGAAATGGTAACTTCGCTTTACGTTTTATACCATTTATTGCACGCCACAAAACAGTCATGATATATATGTCATCACCAACATAGTTCAACGAAGTACGCATTCAAAATAATATTAGCTGATAGTCATGTAGAATCCAATACTCAATATTCATCTTGTAAACAAATAGCTTCCGTATATTCGATATCATAAAGTTCTGGTTCGTGAAGCTGTATAAATAATATATAGCACAGATCTGGGTACCTAAAGTTCATACATATAAATTCTGCAACAGTGTCAGCTGCAGATCATCAATGTTCATAGATAATAATAAATACTCCCTTCCTGATGCTAGCAGATCAGATGTATACAATAAGTCCATTTATCGTCTGCACGTGAATAGCATACATGGAGTACAGGTCAACCCGACCTTTATAACATTCCTAAGTCTAACCATCTGACTTGGACGTGATCTCTGATATAACGAATCCTGGAACACAGACAATAGTCTTGTTGGTCTAGAGCGACCCATATATGAACGAACGAACGAACGAACGAACTTTATTTTCGAAGGGTAAAGAATTGGGCGCGCAGGCCCGTCTAACATTCTGCCCTTCCACTCTCATTAATCTTGCATACTATATCCTTTCATTCCCACATGATGCTTTAAGCATTAATTTAAAGGCATGCAACATTATAAAGTTACCATAACAGCATTCATTTACAGTATGCAAGCATAATAATAAAAAAATGAGTAGGGTTTTGTTTTTTTTTTGAAACAAACAAGCTAGTAAATGGGGGAAAAAAGTAATAATAAAATAAAATAAATAAAACAATAGATAAAAATAAATAAATTCTGTATACCGACACTCACTCATGCGGTCAATCCGTCTACAATTAATCTGTATTTTTGGTATGCGGGTACATTCTCACGACTCACATTTCTAAAGTACAGTATTATGTGGGTACATTCACACATACATTACATTATATAATAATATTTTAAAGTGAATATAATAATGATATTACATGGATATAAAACAAATTATTCACACACAAAAATGAGCGGAAGAGGAAAAGAAATGTTGACCTATGGATGAGATGTTGACAGGCAAATACTGTTTCTATGGGGGTAGATAATCAGTGTTGAGGAAGTGTTTGAAAAGTGCTTTGTTAAAAGAATATTGTGTAGGTAGGCTTTTTAGGTGGTGTGGAAGGCTGTTCCATAAGTAGGCACCAGAGTAGGCTAGACTCTTTTTGAACAGGTCGATCCTAGGTTTGGGCAGACGTAACTGATGTAATCGTTGTCCCTCCCTTCTACTGGTTTGAAAGAATGATCTTAGGTACGACGGGGCATTGTTAGATAGAATTGTGTGAGTCAGCTTGGCTTTGTTGTAGAGAAGACGTTTTTTTAGCGACAGTATTTTGGGTTCTTTTCCTGTCCTTGTGTGTGGTGTCGTGCGATTATCGGTGATCAGACGCACTGCTCTCTTTTGCAGGGAGTGCAGTCTCTTCGAGGTGGAAGCAGGGCAACAATCCCATAGTGTAGAGCAGTAATCTAGATGTGTCTGTATATGTGAGGTGTAGAACAATAGTCTAGTGTCTGCGTCTAAGAAGTGTTTTATTTTGGCTAGCTGGTACGTCTTTTGTGCTATGTGTTTGGTTAAATTCCGTACATGTAACTAGTTCAGGTATAAAGATACCGGTGGCGAAATCCTAATCAAAGTACCTCTCCATTTTTGAATCACACAGGCGAGCAAAGAGCGACAAAAATGACGAACTTCTAGATGATAGCGTAAAGATATACTAATTTCCGCAAACAATAAATCAATAGGGTTAAAAAAAATAAAAATAAAATAAAAAATAAAATAAAAAAAAAAAAATTAAGGATACACATGATCACAACTGTTGGTGAGGGCATGGGAGTTACTAGGTGATTAATGGTACAACGACTTACAGTGACAATGACACTCTAACATGAGATAAATGGTATTTACATTGCACGATATTACAGAAAGAGTATTTACACTCAAAGCTACTTGCTTTGTATCACCAACAAGGGTCTAAGTTATAATTTAACACAAAAGGAATGTTTTAAATCTGTGTTGCTATGTCTTGTGTTATCTGTTCGTATATTTGTGTAAATATTTTACTGTCATAATGTCTACCGTCATACACGGCCCTATTCCTACATGTCCATACAAGGTACCTAAAGTCAGCTAACAATGTCAGTAGCTTAAGTTCTATTCGTCTCGTCATCTGTGGTAACGTGTTCATCATGACTGCTCTATATAAATTAAGTGTCTGTTGTGAGTGTGGGGCTATTAATTTCCTTAACTTGTTTAAGATGGGGACCACTGTCTTACATGTGTAAAATAAGTGGTCTTCTGTCTCTATAATGTTATCACTACACAGTTTACATTTTGGTGGCGCTTTGCCTGCTTTTTTTGCTGACTGCATGCCCGCAATAGGGGTTAAACTGTGTAGTAATCTGAAGGTGACTTCTTTTGCTTGTGGTTGAATGTCTATTGCGTGAATGTTTGTAAAACTCTGTGGGTAATCAGTTATAAAGAGGTTGTACCCTCTTCGTGTGTTTATAGATGTTTCCTGTGCTGCAACTAGAAGTTTGTATATAAGTTTGGTGTCTTGTTTTATTAAGTGTTTGTTCCCCTCTAAATTTTTCAGACATATTGCATAAAAAGGAGGTGGTGTCCCAAAAAAATGGGGTTGATTATTATTTAATTTACAAAAACTTGATAGCCTTAACCCAATATAATAGTGTGCCAGCGGGTATAGACCCGGGCTCTTTATAACTTCCCCTATATATTTAATTCTTAAAGCTTTAATTTTAGTATTTATGTCCTGTAGAGCTATCCCCCCTTTATTTTTAGGTTGTATTAAAGTAGCGTGTTTAATACTCTGCCAAGTGTTCCTAAAAATAAAGGCCCTAATTAGTTTATTTATTTCCTTTATAATCTTTTTAGGTACCATCTGTACGTTTGCTATGTATATTATTTTTGGCATAATAAAACAATTAACAAAGTCCCCGTGATATTTGTGTCCTGTCTTATTCTTTCCAACACAGGTTCTAACGTTATTACATATAACAAGGGCGTCAGAGGGCATCCTTGCCTAACACTTCTCGTTAATTTAAATGTTTTGGTTAAACTATGATTAATCAATATTTTACTTTCAGGTTTTTTATATAGGATTTTTATCCATGATCTAAAGTATTTCCCTATATTATTAGCTTTAAGACTCTTATGTAGGAAGGCATGTGATACTCTATCAAATGCCTTTTCCTGGTCTAAAGATAATATGGCACTCTGGCACTGCCTATCATGTGTGTATGTAATCAGGTCTCTATTGAAATGTGTATGTCTGCTAATGTTTCTACCCTGTACACTACATTGTTGATCTGAATGTATTATTTTGTGCATGTGTGGCTTAAGCTTCAGAGTTAGTGCCTTGGCTAGGATTTTATAATCAACATTTAAAAGAGAAATGGGCCGAAAATTCTTAATTGACTTTTTATCATTACTATCCTTGGGGATCAGGGTAATATATGACTGATTTAAACTTTCCGGGAGTTCCCCTTTTTGAAATGCCTCTTCCAGCATTTTAATTAGAATGGGTCCTAAACAGGGGAAGAAAGCCCTGTAGAATTCTGCAGTTAACCCATCAGGTCCGGGTGCTTTATCTTTCTGAAAAGTACTAAGTGCCCCTTGCAAATTATCTAAAGTTAGGGGTTGGTCTAGCCTTTCACTTTCCTCATCACTTAGACACTTTGTGTATGTTAGAAATTTGTCTTGTATGTTTGCATCACTTTCTTTTTTGGTATATAGCTGCTTGTAGTATTCGAAGAAAGCGTGACTAATATTGGTATTGTCTGTATGATGTTTTCCTTTCATGTCATTTATTTCGTGAATCTGTCTACTGCGCTGAATGTTTTGCTCTACTGCTAAATATTGCCTACTAGGGATTTCCTGCGTTATAGTGTGTAATTTTGTCCTAAGTAATGCTCCCTGGTAGGTATACTGTCTATATTGATCTAAACACTCTTCTAAAATTTGGATGTGAGGGTTCGTGTTGTCTAAACTTTTGGTTAAACTAATTGCTTCTTCTAAAATCTCCTCCTCGTGTGAAGTTCGTGTGAAACGACAGGTCAAATCTCCTTGGATCACACAAGCAGTGCTAGACGCCATGAGGCAGAGAGATCAAGCTCACAAAAACAAGGACTTTAACACATACAGAGCACAGAGGAACAAAGTGCAATATTTAATTCGTAGTGAAAAAAGAAATTACTTTAAAAATTTGGTTCAGAACAAAACAAACAGTAAAGATATATGGAAAGCAATCAACACCTTAGCGAACAAGCGAAATCTGTCAGTCTCGTCAACCCCTAACAGTTCATTTACTTGCACAGACTTCAGCAATTACCTTCATGCAGAAATAAACGGTCTTAAATCTACAATACCAAATTCACCTTGTGACTTAGGCAGGCTGTCAGTATTTTGTGAGAACAAATGTACCAACACAATCCCATCCAACATTCCGTTTATGACAGTTAATGAAGTATATAACTATCTTCTAGGACTTAAAGATAATAACTCATCAGGACTAGACGGAGTCAGTAATCGAATACTGCGTTATGCGGCTCCAGCTATTAGTGATTCGCTTACATACATATACAATCAATGTATCGCACGGAGTTACTTTCCGTGGCACTTTAAAGTCGCTAAGGTATATCCTCTCTTAAAACCTGGCACTTCCGACAATAATAACCTTGGTAACTATAGGCCAATCTCCTTAATATCATCGCTATCCAAACCACTAGAAAAACACATACATAAAATAACACTACAACACTTAGTTAACAACGGCTTGCTAATTGATAGTCAGTCGGGGTTTAGACCTAAACATTCATGTCACACAGCTCTAACTAAGATGATTGACAACTGGCACTTAAATATTAATAACGATAACATATGTGGGGCAGTTTTTGTAGACTTTAAAAAAGCATTTGATATGATAGATCACGCTATTTTAATTAGAAAACTAGAAACATCAAAAGTAAACCTTCAACTAGTGACGATAATTAAATCATTCCTGTCAGACAGAAAACATGTAGTTTCTTACAATAACTCTTGCTCAAACCCAACCGTAATAAATACCGGCGTTCCTCAGGGCTCCATTCTTGGGCCTCTACTTTTTGCCATATACATTAATGACCTTCCACTACACGTCGAGCACGCATCCTGTGACCTATTTGCTGATGACTGTACTGTCTACACGAGTGATACAAGTTGCAACACACTCGAACTATCGTTACAAAAAGATACAGACAATCTGATTAGGTGGAGCATCGGAAATCGCATGCTAATTAATATAATTAAAACAAAGTGCATGTTAATATCAACTAGACAAAAATTACAAAATTCAGAGAAAACAACACTTCAGATCTATATTGGTACCTTACCAATTGAAAACGTTAATGAACATAAAACTCTAGGAATAGTCGTTGACCAGCATCTAAATTGGAACTCACATGTTCATGCACTGACCAAGCAAACGGCACAGAAAGTTTACCAGTTAGCTAAAATCAAACATTTCCTAGATGAAGATGCACGTAAATTGTTCTATATATCTCACATACAAACAAACCTGGACTATTGCTCCACAATCTGGGATGGTTGTTCTATGTCCAACACAAAAAGACTCCATTCACTACAAAAGCGTGCAGTGCGTCTAGTTTCTGACAACTGCCAAGCACAGTGTGTAGATCTATATAAAGATCTCAAAATACTGCCTCTAAGAAAGCGCTTTCTGTTCAACAAAGCTAAATTTGTTCACAAAATCCTGTCACAGAATGCTCCAACATAGCTGTGGCCAATGTTCAAATACAGTGAAAGACGCAGTCAACGCCTTAACAAAATACAAGTGCCCAAGCCTAGGCTTGACTTATTCAAGAAAAGCTTAGCTTACTCTGCTGCTCATCTCTGGAACTATCTTCCACATTATCTGAAAGATAACAACCTCAGTCCCTATTCATACAATCGTAAACTTTTCGATTACTTTATGAGTTCTGATTATCTGCCCCCCTAATGTGATTATTTTTCCGAACAAATGGTATAATATCGAATGTAGGTTTAATGATGATGATAGTGTTTTTCAACATATTTTGTTTCATGGTGATACTTAGTTTGTATTTTTCAACATACTTTATTTCATGTTTATAATTAGATACTGTGAATGTGAGTATGCTATTATTTTACCTTATAACGTTGAATTCCTTGAATTGATGGGTAAAATGTATGTGAGAATAAATGAAATCAGTATAAAAGATGAGAGAAAGGAAGGGCAGAATGTCAGACGGGCCTGCGTGCCCAATTCTCAACCCTTTGAAAATAAAGTTCGTTCGTTCGTTCGTTCGTTCCTCTTTTTTAAACTTCTTGTGAATAAGTGTAGCCAAAATCTGCGTTCTATCTCTAATTGTGTTTTTTAACATATCCCAATATTGTGCAATGTTATTATTGGGAATGTCTTGTGCGTAACCTTGTATCAGTTGTGTTATTTGTTCTGTGTAGTAAGTGTTTTTAAGTAGGCTGTTGTTAAATTTCCAATGTGGGGATCTCTTTACTTGTTTATGCGTGTGTCCCGTACTTAAAGATGTATAAACTGCGTGATGATCTGTGAATTTAAGAGTGTTTTTTATATGGTATACTTTGTGTATGTTATAGTCACTAGTGGTGTAAATTCTATCTAATCTTGAAGCTAGTCTAAAATATGGGTTCGCCTTGTCATAATATGTAAAGGTTCGTTTGTTTGGTTCTACTTTTCTGTATACGTCTGAAAGGTCATGTTCGTCTAACATAGCCTGAACTTGTCGTACAAGTAAAGACTTTTCTCGTGTCTGCGCTCTCGTGAAGCCTCCAGACCGGTCAAGGTCGGATAGAATACAATTAAAATCCCCCCCCCCCCTAAAATTTTTTTAGTCCCCTTATAATTTTCCGTTAGGATGTCGTGTAAACGTTCATAAAACTTAAGTCTGTCAATTTTCGTCGCTGGAGCGTAAATATTAATGAGTGTGTGTGTGTCATGTTTGTTGTGCTTGTTTTGTATTTGAATTATGACAATTCTGCCACAATTGTCTGTTCTATAATGTACTGTCTCCCAATCTTCATTGATTTGTAAGGTGGCTACACCGCTCCCATGACTGGTGCCCAAGGCGAACCAGCCATGTTTAAGTCCTAACCTAGATACCATCTGACCGGCATGATAATCAGAAAAAATCCCCGTCTGTTGCAAAAACAGAAAATCGGGTTTCTCTTTTTTAATCAGTTTAATTCATGGTCCAGCTTATTTCTCAAACCGTTGATATTGAGAGATATTATCACTAGACTGCATGTCGGAGTGGTAAGCAGAAGTTGGCCACTCGCTATAAACTGTCTACCTGGCAAAGTGGCAGAAAGGTCACTTGCCATATCTAAACTATCTGACGGAACGGGGGGACTAAGTGCAAACCGTCCGTGTTCCTTGAATTACAAGGCAAGGTAGTGGTCTGAGGCTGGCTACCTGCCACAGGTGAATTACACAACAAAGCACTAGTTGATGGTTTATTATGTGTTTTAATAATTTTAAAAGGCAAAGCGATAGGCTGGTCACTCATTGCACATGGCTTACCCAACAGAGCGGTGACTGTGGGCTGACCGCTTTCTATCGTCACTAGGCCGCTCGACGTGTTCATGTTTACATTTCTTGAGGCGGTGCATAGGGGCTGACCTGTTGACCTAGTGACACTACTGCTTGACGGAATAGTGACTAAGGGCTGACTATCCGTTCTGCTCTGATAATTTAGGCTGGGCGCAGATGGAACTGCGTCGCCTAACAAATTCCTGCAGTTAGGATTCAGAATTATTATTATTCCGTTCAGTTTGCCCTTTAGGCTGTTTGGATCAGGAGGAGCTAGATTTATTCATTTATTTTATATTCTAAAATCTATATGGTTTTTTGGGTTTCAGCCCTAATATCGGTGTATTGTTTCATTAAAAACTACATTTATTAGGTAAAATTTTTATTATTATTCAAGAATGTTACAAAAATAATTATAGAATGTGTGATCCCGTATACCCACAATGGGACCCTCGCTGGAGCAAACGGAGTTCGTGTCTGAGGTGGATAGCACAGGTAACTTACTTACTAACAGGAGGGACGTAATTCACTTTCTTCTGGCCTAATGACCCTCATCGAAGCATCAATTTTAGTGATGCCTAGAGGCAGGGAGGATAGTGTGGATTCGCTTGGCATAGCTTAGGCGGGGTTGTCGCCGGAGTGTCATGGGTTCGAGTCCTGGGTAAGCCAATCACACTTCTGGGTTGTTTTATTCTGATTTTGTTCATGTGTTATACTTCTTTTATTTCCTTACGAGTGCCTGAGAACATACCTTTTATGATTGTCTTTAATATTTTATTTACTTTCTTCCTGGCGTGTTTTGCGAGAAGATTGTTATTGTTTATACAGAATTGACTTCATGCACTCCGGGCAAACCGTAGGTAGCTCAGTCTCCTTCAAGTAGTGGTGAATGCTAACTGTTCACTGCAGCTCTCTGGTTGTTAAACTACGATTTGATGCCATCCTCCTCATTACGTCCATCTTCTACTAGCCTTACGTTTTGATGCTAAATTCCAACAGTCTTAACCTTGATGATTCATCTATTTGCAGTGTCCATCCTCTTAACAGACTATCATTAATTGATCCCAAGAGTATCCCCCTTATCCATATCTAGTGTCCCCCACTATGGGAGCCTCTTGAATTCTATCTGTCACTCTTTCATTACCACATGACCC